>JAJMZS010000588.1:0-21509 GCA_023807205.1 Isotricha prostoma | reverse complement strand
CCCAATCCCCAATCCCCAATCCCCAAACACATATAATGAATTTATAATATTAAATAGTTCATTTTATTATATAAAAAGTAATAAATTAATAAAAAGTAAATTGAAATATAATAAAAATAATTTATAAAAGAAATTTAATTTTTATTATTCTTTATATTTTTTTTTATTTTATCAGGAACCAATTTCATAGCATTTACTAAAATATCATCTTTAATAATATCATATTTATCTGTTTTAATATCATAATTTTTATCAACATTATAAAAATCATTAACAAAATTATACCAAATTTTATTTTGTTTAAAATCAAAAGGTGTATAATTAACATTAACAATTTTTATATCAGATAATCTAAACCAATTAATTAATTGCTTTATTTTTTTTGAATCACTAATAAAGAAAGGTGGCATTAATAATTTAATTAAATTTTTATTTATTTCTTTTTTAGTTGAATTAGGATTTAATATAATTTCCATTTTATTAATAAAATCATCAATTGTTAAATAAGGTTTCATTATTTTTTCATTTGACATCCAATCTCTTAAAGTAAATAAATCTTGAAATGAATGAAGTAAATATAATTCTTTAGAATTTTTTTTAAATACAATTAAATGATGATTCAATCTTAATTCAATTTGAACTATGTAATTTTTATCAATTAAATTTCTTATATTACTTAAATCTTTTTTATAATCATTTGTTAAATTTAAAGTTTTAGTATCATTTAAATTTTCAATTCCAGCTATTGTTAATAAAATAAATTTTGCTGTTATTCTACATGATGTTTCATTAAATGAAATTAAATAATAATATAATTTTTTTAATGCCAAATCTGACATTGTTTCTGATATTTTATTATTATCAATTGGAGTTCCTATTTTTGGAGAAAACTTTTTTAATTTTAAATTATAAGAAATAATAAAAGTTAATGAAAGAATAATAAGTTTATTAATCATGTTTTTTTTATTTTTATTTTTATATTTATATTTTTATTTAAAAAATAAACGAATTATTTAATTAATTGAAATTATTAATTTAATAATTTAATAATTAAATTATTCATTAAAAAAATACATAAACAAATAAAAAAAATATATAAAGATTTTAAAAAAATATTAAATAAAATAATATAGATATATAAAAAACATATTAAAATAAAAAAATTTTTAAATGAAATCATCAAATTTAAAACTATCAGAAATAACAAAAGAATATGAAAACTTTTCAAAAATATTTGAAATACCAATAAAAGACAAAAAAGCCTTATTAACAAAATTAAAAAAAATGGAAATTCCAAACAATCAAGTATGTGCAAAAGTATTTAATAAACAAGGAGCAGTATTTTGTGAAGAATGTTCTCAATTTAACAATTCATTAATTTGTATGGAATGTTATGAACATAGTAAAGAATTACATAAAAATCATACTTTATCTTTTAAAAATGTAATAAGTGGTTGTTGTGATTGTGGTAACCCTGAATTCTGGAAACCTTCTGGTTTTTGTAATTTACATAGTGGTATTTTTTCAAATGATAAAGAAATAAATGATTTTATAAAAAGTAATTTTAGTGATGATATTATTAATAAAATTAATATTTGGATTGATAATATTATTAATATGTTAACTCCTTATTTTTTATTATGTGAAAAAGAAATGAATATTATTAATAATCAAGTTTTAAATGATATTATGAAAAGTTTTACTGGGTTTTTAAATGAAATTTTTGAATCTAATTCTGCTTTAATTCATTTATTTTCTTTTAAATTTTTAAAAAATTATCCTTATATGACTATTCATGATTGTATTTTAAATAAAAATGATGAAAATTTAGAAATTGTTTATTCTCAACAAAAAGAACATATTTGTCAATGTTCTTTTTTTAAAATTCTTTTAAGTGTTTGGACTGATAAAATAGAATGTGAGAATTTATTATATTTATTTCTTCAGAATTATAGAATTAAAATTGAATTAGGATTAAATTATATTGCAATATATAATATTTTAATTCATAATAATGCAAAAAATTTATTTAGTTTTGCTTGTCAAGTTTTTACTTCTGATTTTATGATTAATGTTATTAAAAATCCTGTTTTTATTGTAAATATGTTTTCAACTGCTTATGAAGAATTAGTTATTATTCTTTCTTTAAAAGATAAAAAATGGAATGAATATTTAGAAAAAATAAAAAGACTTGATTTTGATATTAATTATTTAATAAAACCAACTACAGTAAAATTAATATCAAGTCATACTGATATTTATAAAAATTTAATTAATTTAATGGCATTATTTCATAATACAAATTGTTTTATAGTTTCTTCTGCTTTTGTTAGAGAAGGTTATTCACAAGATTTAATGGAAATTGAATATTATATTTTAGATTTATTTTCTATTATTACTTGTTGTCTTGATTTTGAAGATTTAAATCAAGCAAAAGATTTATTTTTTTATATTGGTAGTAAATTTTCTATTCAAAGATATCAAGTTTTAAAAAATAATTCTTTTTCCTTTCATATTGTTTTAATTAGAGCTTTTTCTATGTTATTAAATAGATTTTGTTTTTGTTATTCAATTAATAATAAATGTACTATGTTTGATGCATTAAAAATTGCTGTTGAGTTTATTCCTAATCATAAAAAAGTTTTTGCTATTTTAATTCAAGAAACTATGAAATTTTTTGGTTTTATTTTATCTATTGAATGTAATTTTTGGGTTTATTATGGTGAAAATATGAAAAAATATGTTTGGAATTATTTTGATTATTTTATTTTTCATCAATGTGATTTTAATTTAATTAAACTAATGATGTGTTTAGAAGAAAATAAAGAATGGTTTTCTATTAATAAAATATTAGAATTATGTAATGTTAGTAATTCTCATATAGATTTAATAAATAAAGTTTTTAATAATATAGAAAAAGGAAACTCAATTTATTATAATTCTATAAATCAAGAAAAAAATAATAATTTAAATAAAAGAATATTTGAATTTTTTATTAAAATAATAAGAGATAATAGTTCTCCTTTTGATTTATTTGAATATTCATTAGGTGATTTAAAAAGAATGAGAATAAATGATGATTTAACAACTAATTTAATTAAAACTGAATCAGAACAAATAAAAAATATTATAAAAGAAAAAATTATTGATATGTTAATTAGTCATAATAATTTATATACTTATTCTGCATTTATTCAATATATTCATCTTCCTGTTTTTGAAGAAAAAGAAATACAAAATATTTTTGAAGAAATGACTGATAAAATAGTACAAAATAATGAACAATTTAAATTTTCTTTAAAGAATATTTATTTAAAAAATATTGATCTTGATTATATTTTATCTTCTAATTCAACATCTAATTCTGAAAGATATATTAATGATTTTAAAAAAAAAGAAGTTTGTATTTTAAATTATAATTTTTATGAACCATTTACAATTCAAAAGACTATTAATTTCAATTGCTATTATTATTTTTATTATTTTCATGATAATTTCAAATTTTTACTTAATTTTTCAATTCAATTAGTTTCAAATAAAAATTATCAATCATTTATAAAATTATTTTTAATAAGTGTATTTAAATTAATTTTAATATTTTTATATGTTGATAAAAATTTAACAAATGAAGATATTAAAAAAGATAAAGATGATTTTTATAAATATATTAATGAAAAATTAAATATTTTATTTGATTACTTTAAAGATGAAACAATAACAAATGATACAGATAGAAAAATATTTTATAAATTTATGGCAAAAAATATTGCAAAATACTTAAATATAGAATATACAGATAAAGAAGAAGAAGAAGAAAAAATAAGAGAACAACAAAAGAAAAATTTACAATTAAAAAAAAAGAAATTAATGGAAAAATACAAAAAAAAATTTAATGATAAAAATTTACAAATCTTAAAATCAAATAAAAAAAATATAAAAACTGAAAATGAAGAAGAAGAAATTTGTATATTATGTCATTTACCAATATTAACAAATGATTATGAATCAAATTTATTTGGAATTTTTGGGGCAATAACAAAAGATAATTTTATAAAACATGCAAAAAGAATTTCAATGAAACCAGAATTTGAAAAATATAATAAAAACAAAAATCAAGATTTTTCATCTTTTTATAATAATGGAAGTGATCTTAGTATAAGAATAATAAGTTGTAATCATAAAGTTCATTCTGAATGTTATGGTAAATTATTAATTAATGCTTTTGTTTATTCAACTGAAAAAAAATATGCTTGTCCTTTATGTAAAAAAATGGGAAATTTATTTATTCCTTGTTTAAATTATTGTAATAAAGAAAATGATCCTCAATTAAATAAAGTTTTAAGTGGTTTTGAAATTAATGAATTATTTTCTGATAAATTTAATTTTAAAGAACCTTTAGATGATAATATTTTTATTTCTCCTAATGAATTTTATAAAAAAAATATTTTAAATGATGCTATTTTTTTCATTGAAGATTTTTTTGATGGAAAATTAATTATTGATATTAATAATAAATCTTTTTATTATCAAAGTTTTGATATTTTAATTAAAGAATTTGAAAATTTTTTAATTTTTTATTCTATTGTTGAAGATAAAAATAGTCAAATTGATATTTGGACAAATTTAATTCTTTCATTAAGAATTTTATTAAAGACTAAAAAATTAAGAATGGATAAATTTTTATCTGAGTTTTGTCTTTCAATTAAATTTTTAAAAAAAGGAAAAGATCAAACAAGACAAGTTCCTCAATTATTTATTAGAAATTTTATAGAACAAGAAATAGATAAAATATTATTTTTAACTCTTGTTCTTTTTGATTTAGAAAATGCTGAAAATTTCTTAATTAATTTATTTTCTCCTTATATTGCAATAACTGCTTTTATAAAAAAAATATTTTTAGAAAATGATTTCTTATTTTTACCTTCATCAATAAAAAATTCAATTACATTAGAATTATTTAATAAATTTATAAATGAAGATAATATTGAAAATAATGATTATATTTCTTTAAAAGATTGTTTTGATATTTTATTAGAAAAAATTCATATTTTTTCATTAATAAATAAAAATAAAAAATATAAAAAAAAAACAGATAAAAATTCAAATTCAAATGAAGAAGATGAAGATACAATATCAACATCAACATCATCAGAAAAAAAAGTAAATTCTTATAAAGAATTAGATTTAGAAAATTATGAAAATAAACCATTTTCAGAATTAATATTAAATTTTGAAAAGACATTAGTAACAGAAAATAAAGCATTATCAGTTATTTTTAGAAATAAATTTAAAAATGAAAAAATATTACAAATAATATTTAAAGACTTTCAAAACACATTAGAAAGAATATCAATTCAATTTAGTTTAAATCAAAATATGTTATTATTTGGTAAAAGAATAAAATTTAAATTTATAACATTACCAGATTCAATGATTGATTTTTTAACTCATTTTCAAAAAATAAAATGTATTGGTTGTGGTAATGAAGAAAAATTATCTTTAGTTTGTTTATTATGTGGTGAAAAATTATGTGATAGTAAAGTTTGTATTCCAAAAGAAAATAATCCAAATAAAGAACCTTCTTATTTATATCATTCTAATAGATGTGGTAATGGAAATACTGCTTATATTACTACTGAATATGGTGATATTTTTTTTGTTTATCATAAACAAGTTATTGGAGGAAAAATTTGGGCTTATTTAAATCAATATGGAGAACAAATTCAAAATTCTTATACTATTACTAATGATTATGTTTTAAAACATAAAGAATATGAAAAAGCAGAAAAGATGTTTATTAATTTTTCTTATAGAACTTTTCAAAAGATTAATTAATAAGATGGTTCTTTTTTTTTTTTTGTTTTTTTAAATTATTAGGTTTTTATTAAGTTTTTAAAAAGGTTTTTTTTTCATTAATTAGTTTTATTGGGATTATAATTTAGTTTTAATAAAAGAAATAAAAAACATAATTAGTTAATTTATTTAATAATTATTTTAAATATTTTATAAAAATAATAATATGGTATTATTTTAAAATTGTGTTATTATATAGGATTAATAGTAATAATTTATATTATAATAAAAATAATATTCTGGATACATAAAACATTCTTATTAAAATTATATACCACTTAAAAAAAATGGAGTTTGTTTTTATAATTTTCACTGAAGTAAGTATTGGAATAAGATATTCTTTTGCAAAACAATTTAACATACATAAGTTTAAAATTCTATTAATATCATCGAAAGAGGAAAAAGTATAAAAAGCAAAAAAATAATTTCATAAAGAAAATAAATCATCATAAATAGAAATATTAGAATTTAATTTAGCATTCTATAATAATGAATTTATAAATTTGGTTTATTGGAAAATTCTTTTTATTAATGAATTTTGTTATAACTTTGGAAAAAGTCTTAGATTAGTTTTATTCATTTCAAATAATTTATGAGAAAATTATCTTTTTTATTTATTTTTAAAGTTTTTATATTTAATGCAATTAATTTTTGATATATTTTATAACTATTTTTTAACATTTTTAAATTTAATTATTTAAAAACCTTCAAATTCAATTAAATCTTTTACTAATTTTACATATTCTTCTTTTGAAATAACACCATCTGAATTAGTATCATATTGTTCTAAAAATTTTTGTACTTCTGCCTCATCTGGAGGTTCATTTATACCTAATTTTAAATGCAATTTATGAATTATATGAATTAATTCATTTTTTTCAATTACACCACTATTATCTAAATCTGCTTCTTTAAATGATAATTCAACCATTTGATTAAACATTGTTCCTTTTTCAATCTTCTTTGACATTTATAAATAAATATTAATAGATATTATTAATTTATTATATAAAAAATCATTTTTTTTATTATATTAATATAATATATAATTTGAATATTAAAATATTTTAATTTTTATATTTTTTTATTTTTTAAAATTTTTTGAACTTTGAGGTCTTGAATTATTTCTCAAAATATTATTATTATTATTATAAGAAGTACTTGGTCTTTTTTCATTTACTTTGTTATTATTATCAAAAATTTGTTTAAATTCAGGAATATCAGAACTAAGAGTTGAAATAGTATTTTTTAAAAATTGATTTTTAATCTTTTCATTATTAACTTCAATTTCTAAACCAATTTCAGTATATTCTAATTTAACTTTTGTATCTTTTAAAGTTTTATTATATTTCTTTTCACTTCTTTCTAAAATATCTTTTTTCTTTTTTTCATCTTCTATTTGTTTTCCCATTAATTGATTATATTTATTCATTTGTTGTTTATAAAATTCAATTTCATATGATTTTTGATCAATTTTCTCTTGATTAATTTTTAATGTATTCATTAAATTATCTAATTCTTTTTTTTGAATAGTCATCTCATAATTTTCTTTTTCTTTTTTTTGAATTAATTCTTCTTTTTGAGTATTATTTTTATTAGGTTTTAAATCATAATTTAATCTATTATTCTTATGTCCTAATTCAGATAGAATTCCTTTTAAATTTTTTAATTCTTTTTTCGCTTTTTCAATTTTATCTTCAATATCTTCTTTTTCTTTTATTAATTCTTCCTTTTCTTGAACTTGTTTTATTACATAATATGCTTCTGAATGATATTCACCTTTTGCATTTTCATTTTGATTTTTTTTATTTTTTAAATTTATTATTTCATCATATTTTAATTTTAATTCTTTTCCTCTTTTTAATTTATCATTTAATTGATTTACAACAATATTTTTTTCATCTTCTGCTTTTTTATGTTCTTCATTTAACATTTCAATATGTTCTTTTATTTCTTTTTCTCTATTTAAATTAGATTCTTTTAATTCATTTATTTTTAATTCATTTTGAAAAATATTATTTGCTTCTTTTTTAACTTTTTCATAAATTTTTTTAATTTCTAATTTTAAATTATCTTGTTGAAATAATAATTCTTCTTTATTTTTAATTATTTTATTAACATCATCTTCAGTTTTATTATTTTCTAATTCTAAACTTGCAATATCAGAAATTAATTTATCTTTATCATTATTTGTATCTCTAACTTGAAGATCTTTATTTTTAATATTATCATTAATAATTTTAATATTATTTTCTTTATCTTTTAATTCACTTTTCAAATTTGAAATTTTATTTTCTAATTCTTCAGTTTTTTCTGCAATTTCATTTGTTTCTTCAATTGGCCTTTTTCCTTTCATCCAATCAATTTTTTTTTGTAATTGATCAACTCTAAATTTTACATTATCATATATATCTTCTTGTCTAATTAATTCATTTTCTAATTTTTTTATATTTGATTTTAATATTCTTTTTTTACTATTTCCATTTGTTATTTCTCTTAATAGTAAATCTTCTTTGTCTCTTAATGCTAATAAATTTTGACTTTCTTCAAATAATTTATTTTTTTCTTTTTCTAATTCATCTCTTGTTTGTTTTAATGCTTTTTGTAATAATTGATTCTGTTTTAAAATTGCTTCTTGTTCTTCTTTTGCAGAAAGAAAATTTAATTTATTATTTTCTATTTCTTTTTTTTTATTTTCATATTCTTTTTCTGCTTTTTTATATTTTTTTGTTTTTTTTTCTAAATCATCTCTTAAAACTTTTGTTGCATTATGTTTATTTGATAATTCTTTTGTTAGTGAAATTAATTCACCTTTTTTTATTCTTATATCATTATTTAATTCATTTAAATTATTTTCATTTTCAAATAATTTTTGTCTTAATTTTGTCATATTTTGTTCTTCTAATTTTACTTTTATTGAAGCATCTTTATTTAATTGAATACTATTTTCATATATTTTAATATTTTTTTTTAAATTTTCTTTTTCTTTTTCAATATCTAATTTATTATTATAATATATATCACAATTTTCTTTTATATTATCAGATATTAATTTCATATTTTCATTAGTATGAATTAATTGTTCTAATAAATCTTGTCTTTCTTTTTGTAATTCTTTTAATTGTCTTGTTGTTTTATGTAATGAAATATTTGCAGAAATTGAATCAGTAATTTCTAATTGTAAATCTTCTTTAAGTAAATTTACTTCATTTGTTAAAATATCAATTTTAACAATTAAATCATTAATTCTAAAATTATCATATTCATAATATTTATTTATATTTGCATTATCTTCTTCTTTATCTCTTGCTGCCATTGCCCATTGTTCTAATTCTTCTAATATATTTTTAGTATCTAATTTATATTTATCTAATTTATTATTTGCTTTTGCTATACTATTTTGTAATATTGAAAAACGATTTTTTAATTCTGTTTCTTGTTCTGATAAAACTTGTTTTTGATTTTTAATTTTTCCTCTTTGTCTCTTTATTATTTCAAGAGTGTGTTTTTGAAGATCATTATTTTTTATCATTTCAGTTAACATTTTTTCTCTATTATCAACTTGATTTTCTACACTTGTTTTATGATCTTTTAATATTTTTAACATATTTCTATCTTCATTTATTTCTTTTTGAATTTCTTTTATTTCTTTTCTATATTTATTTACTATTTTATTTAATCTTTTATTTGCTGCATTTGCAAATTCTGGTAATTTATTATTTTCATCTTCATCTTCTGATGATTCATTGTCTATTTCATTAAAATCTTGATTTGAATTATTGTAATTATTTGAATTATTATTTTCTGGATCATCCATTGTTTTATTTTAATATTTTAAATTTTTTATTTTTAAGTTTTATTATTTTAAGTTTTTATATATTTATAATTTCTTTAAAAAAAATATAAATAAGATATTATTTAAATTATATTTATTTTTTACTTTTTTTACTTGTTTTATAATTAAATAAAAGAGAATTTTTATAATTTGTTCGTGTTAATTTATCTTCTAAATCATTTAATTCATTATCATAAAAAATCTTATCAAAATTTCTTTTATTTCTTTTAAACATTAATTTTTTAAGATCTAAACTAATTTTTCTTTGATGAATCTCTTCAAATAAACAATCACTTGAATTATATGTTTCTTTAAAAAATTTATCGTATTTATTATTAATTTCTGGTTTGATTAAATAAATTGAATTTGATTTTATATTTTTTTTTCTATTCTTCATTATTTCATTTTTATTTATTTTTCTATTGAATTCAATTCTTCTTCCATCAACTGGACTAACATAATTTAAATCTCTATTTGATAAATAAAGTTTTAATTCTTTGATTTTTTTTTCATATAAATTATGAGTATTAAAATAATTTAAAGTTGTTTTTTTATCTTTTAACATTCTTATTAATTTTTTTATTTTATAATTATTAGTAAATAATTTATTTTTATATGTTTCTTTTACATTATTCCAATTATTTTTATCAGTTTGAATTTCATTAAAAAACTCTTTTGGAAAAGTTTGTGTTGCTGTATTTTTTTTTCCATTTTCATTATTTTCATTTAATTTCAATTCATTAATTCCTTCATTTTGTATTTGAGATAATTTATTATTATTTAAAAGTTTAATAGATTTATATTTATTTGATTGTTTATCAATTAAATTTAATATATTATTAACATCAACTTGATTATTTAAATCATTTGGACTTGTTGATACTATTTTATTAACACTACAAATAGTAGGATTTTTTTCATTATTTTGATTATTATTATTATCATCAATTATATTTTTATTAATTTTATTTGATTTTTTTTTTGGTAATTCTAATTTATGAATTGACTGTTCATCACCCATTAAAAACTAAAATTAAAAATAATTTTAACAATAACTACAATAAATCTAATAATTAAAATTTAATAAATTAAAAAATAATAAAACTAAATAAAAAAACTATAAAAAATTAAAAATAAATAAAAAAAAATGAACAAAAAAAAAATAAAATTTTTATTTTATTTTTTTTTCTTTTCATATGAAATATTAACAAGAAAAGGTAATTGTCCATTACACAAACTTTTATCTAAATAAATTTTCATATAAATAGGTTTAACAATATTAAAATATTCTCCATCAATATTTAAATAAATTCTATCTTTCTTATCATCATCATTATTAACAGAAATATCTTTAAACTTAATTAAAACTGGCCCACATCCATGATATAATTTATTAGCCATTCCTCCAAAAATTTTTTCAAATCCTGTTTCAAATCCATTATCATAAGTAAAAAATTCTAATTTTCTATCATCAATTTTTTGTTCTGCATTAATCATTTTTTTTATTTTTTTTAAATATTCTTCTTTTTTATTTTTATCACTTTCAATTATATCAATTGCTAAATTATTTTTTGAATTTTTCCAAATATTATTTACTCCTGCCATATAAAAATTAATATTTTGACATATTATTGAACATGGTTGTCCTTTTAAAATAAAACATTTTTTTCCATTTTCTACTTTACTTAATTCATTTTTTGGTTTAAATTTAAATTTTATTTTTAAATTTTCTTCTTCTTCAATTTCAGATAAAAAAGTTTGTTCATTAAATGATTGTTCAGTATCTTCATATATTGAAAAACTTTCTAAAAATCCATCAACACTTATTGTTTTTCTACAACAATTTTTTTTTAATCCTTCCCAAAAATAAATTAATTTATTACAACAACGACTTGATGTTCTTTTTTTATTAAAATTAAAACCTACTCTTGCATCATAACCAAGTGATAAATAATTAATAAATGATTTATTTAAATAATTCACTTTTAATATTTTTTTACCTTCTTTTGAATTTTCTATTATTTCACCTTTTTCATTATCTAATTTTAATTCCATTTTCCAAATATCAACTTTTCCACTCATTGCTTTATGATATTTTAATAATATTTTATACAGTGAATTAATATTATTTGAAATTTTAATATGATTATTAAATCCAAGTGCATTTGATAAATCATTTCCAGTTCCTAAAGGAATATGGCCAAATATACATTTATTAATATCAATATTTTTATTTTTTAAATTTTGAATTATTGATAATACACTTCCATCCCCGCCTGCTATTAATATTTTTACTACTTCTCCATGTTGAATTGATTTTATATATTCTCTTATACATTCTATTCCTTTATTTAATTCTTCTTCTATTATTATGTTGAAATATATTGACATTATAAATTCATATTTTCTTTCTAAGATTGTTTCATTTTTTCCTATTTTTGAAAAATCTATTAATTTATATCCTTCTTTTGTTTTGTAATTTGATGCTATTTCTAATATTATTTCTCCTTCTTTATTTCCTGATTTTGGATTTATAAATATTACTAATGAAGAATTTAAATCATATTTTAATTGAAGATGTTTATTTTTGTCTTCATCAAAATAAGGTATTATATCATTTGAATTTACATTTCTTATTGAACCTGTGTTTATTTCTTCTATCATCTCTAAATTTTTTTCTAACATTTTATGATATGAGATTAAATAGTAAAAATTTATTATTTTTTTAAATTATTTTTGTTTAATTATATGAGATCATTATCACAAGTAAATATAAGGAAAAAAACAAATAATAATGAAGTTAAAATTTTAGATATTTTAGCAAATACTAAATTTACTTTTAAGAAAGTATTACCTATATTAAGTAAATATAAAATAAAAGGAATTAATGATAAAATTCAATTACCTAAAATTAAAAAAATGAATATAGAAAAGTCTTTAAATATTAAAAGCCCTTTTTTAAAAACTAAAATAAGAAATATTCCTGAAATTAATTTAGATTCAATTTATATTCCTGAAAAAAAATTAACTGCTAAAAAAATGAAAAAGAACTTTAGTGACTTTGCTTTATCAAATTCAACTATAAGTACTTCTCCTTTATCAAATAGACCTTTATTTTTAAAAAAAAAAATATTAGGCAATAAAAATACAAATAGTCTTCAAACAAATGATTTTTTAAAGAAATTTAAATCAAGATATGAAATTCAACAATATTTCTTTAAAAAATTTATGGAAAGAGATAATGTAAAAGTTAAATTAGTATTAAATTCAGTAAAAGATACTGAAATTTTAATTAATAAAGAATTTCAAAAATTAAAATCAAAAATAAATAATGAAGTTTTCACTGAAAAGGAAATATAATATTCAAAATATATAATTGATAGTTTTATTTTATATATTTTTAATAATTGAAAAATATGAAAAATTAAATATCATATATTCTATATTATAAATAAATAATATATAATATTCATTATTATAAAAAAATTAATGATTATAATTTATTCAAAACTTTATATTTAAAATAAATTTTTTTTACATTACAAAAATTCATTATTTAAATTTATCAAAATCGAAAAATTGTTCATCACTAAGAATATAATGTGAATCAACTTCATGCCATAATTTATGAAAATCAGTCGAATTTTGATTTTCTTTAAAATTATAAGCAGCATAATTAACATTAGCAATAGAAACTCTATAATTTAGAAACCAATTTAAAACTTTATCAATATCTTCTGCTTTATTAGAAAAGATTTCAGGTAAAAATAAATCAATAAGCATTTTATCTCTTTCTAATTTAGTATTATTATCATTAATTAAAAGTTCAACTTTATCAAAAAAATCTTTTATACTCATATAAGGTTTCATAACTTCTTTATCAGCCATCCAATCATTAAGTGTATAAATATCTTGAAAACCTTGTAATATATATAAATCTTTATTATTTTTTTTAAAAATTATCATATGATGATTTGGTAAAAATTCAATTTGAATTAAATAATTTTTATTAAGTAATTGTTTTATATTATTTAAATCTTCAGTATTATTTTTTGTTAATTTTAATTCAGGTAAATCTTTTTTTTTTTCAATTCCTCCTACTGTTAATAATATAAATTTTGCTGAAAGGGCACATGAAGAAAAATGAATTTGAGGTAATCTATTATATATTCTTTTTAATGCTAATGAACTTAATGTTTCTGATATTTCATCTTCTGATATTGGAGTCCCTTCTGCTAAAGGAATAAATTTCGATTTTAGTTTCATTGAATTTGATGTTATTAAAAGAGTTATTAATAATATGAATGTTATTTTATATTTATTTAACATTTCTTTTGTTTTTAATTGTTTTATATTAAATTAATTTTTACGGTTTTTTAATTATTTTTTTTTTAAGTTTTTTTTGTGTTATTATATTATTTATTAATTATATTTGTTTTTTATATATTTTTTTATTTTTGAATTATTTAATTAAAAATTTTTATTTTATATAAAAAAAATTGAATAAAACTATATAAAAAATATTTTAAGAAAAAAAAAACTTAATATAAAAAAAAATAATCACACAACTTCAACTTCTTTAAAATTTTCTTTATTTTCAATAACATTAGGATTATTATTCATATAATTTTTATTTTGTTCAATAACATGTTGAATTAAACCTTCTCCAGGAAAATCAAAAGCAAAAATTCCTTTATATCCTTTTTCTTCAAAGGGCATTTGGTTAATACTATAAGCAACAAATCTTAAAGTAGTTAAAACACCTCTTCCAATAGCAGAACAATGATTAATAATTAATTTTTTATTTTCTTGACTAAACATATATTTTTTAACTAAAGTTTTCTTTTTTTCAATTTCCGCTCCTCTAGTCCCAAAAAAATTATAATAATCTTGAATTTGAAAAAAATCACTTTCTTCATCCCAAATTAAACAATTTTGATAACTTAATTTTTGTAAAAGTAAAATAATTTTTCCTCTAACTTTCCCAACATTAAAATCATCATAATTATCATCATTATAAATTAAATCATTCATTTTATCAAAAACACTATAAATAACATTTTTTTTACATTCTTCAATATCATTCCCATAATTTTTTTCTTGAAAATAAACTCTAACAATTAAAAATTCTTTTTTATGTTCATTTAAAAATTGTTTAAAAATATTAAAAGTACCCTCAAAAGTATAAATTGTCTTATGAGCACCATGATAAACAAAACCATCTCCAGCTGGTCTTAAGTCAAAATATCTTATTCCAGAAATTAATTGATCTTCAATTGTCCATGATTGAACTTGACTCATAAAATTAATCCAACATTGACAACAACCTTCAAATTTTGATGTTGCTGAATCATGGGTTCCTGGAATTGATAAATCTCTTATGTCTGTTTCATCTTTTATTTCTGATAACCATTCTGTTGTTGAGAGAGATATACTTTTTTTGTTAAAGGGTAGATCACTGTACCATGGGACTTTTTTCTTGTAGTGAAGAATAAAGATTATTATGTAGATTTTGTTGTTGTATATGAAGGATAATATAAACATTATCATTAGAATTACTGCTAAAACAGGAATGTTTGGCATTTTTTTTTTTAGTTTTTTTTATTTTTTTTATATTGGGGAGTTATTTGTTTATTTTTATATTTTTTTATAGGTGTTTTTTTATGTGTTTTTATTTTTTTGATATTTTATGTTTTTTTTGTAATTTTTTTTTGTTTTGTTTTATTATTGAATTGTTTTATTGTTTATTTAAAGATTTTAAAATATATTTTTAAGGGATTTTAAAAGAATGAATTATCTTTTTTATAAAGTTTATTAATATTTTAATTTAATTTTAAAGATAATGAAGATGTAAAAATTATTTATAATAATTATGATAATATTATTAATGATTCTTTAACATTTAACTAACTAATTTAATTTTATTAAATAAAAATAACATTAAAAAACAGACAAAATAAAAAATAAATATAAAATAAAATGTATTATTCTCTTTCAAATTACATATTTATAATTTTTTTAATATCAACAACAATAACATTAACATTTGATCCAATAACAGTAGGAACAATTTTAGATAATGATAAAATATCAGAAACTTTATCAGACTTAGCATTAAAAAGATTATATAATAGATTAAAATATTTTAATGAAACATCATGTAGAAGAACAGCAACTTTTGTAATGTTATCAATTGGAGGAGTGACTGGACCAGAGTCTTTGAAATCTTTAGCTTTAAGTAAAAATAATAATATTACTTTTGATATGAGAAATATTAGAATTTTATTAAATCGAAATAATATTGTTCAAATTGAATTATCTAAAAATCATCATTTTGTTATTTTTAAAAAAAATTCTAAAGATTTATATTTAATTCATTCTTTTCAAAATGTTATTAATATTAGAGATTGGATGAATGATGAAAATATTATGAAACCTTATTTAACTTTTGATGAGTTTTTTGATAGTTTTAAAAAATTATTTGTTTATAAAAATGAAGAAGAAAAAGAAAATGCAGTTTTAAATTTGTTTTATCCTGATGTTTATGGAAAATATAATGAAAAAGATAAAAATTTAATGTTAAATTGGTTTAAAAATCCTATTAAATTAATTAATGTTTATTATGTTCCTTTTACTTTTAATCAAAATCAAAATAATAAAGATTTTATTAATTTTTATAATGAAGTTATTAATTCATATGATATAACAGTTAGTGAGCATTTACATTTAAAATTAACAAATAATAAAAAAAAATTTAATAAAAAATATGGAATACAACAAAAAAAAAGTATATAAAAATAAATTTATAAACAATAAAAAATATATATTGTATATTATTTATTTTTTTAATAAAATTCTCATTAATTTTTATTGTCATATAACTCTCTTTCAAATATAAAACTTATATTTTTTTTTATAAAAATAAAATAATTAATAATATGAATATTTAAAATATAAAATAAACACTATTAAAATGAATGAATTAAATTTTCTTTTCCACAATAACATTAACAGGAGGAAGAACTTTAGTAACTGTGAAATTGTTTGAATAAGGGAAAAAGTCAGTAAATTCTTCATCAATTTCAAGAGCTGAAGTATAAGTACTATTATTTTGTTTTGCATATGATCTAACATATGCTTTTTCATCATATAAAGAATAATTTATATTTAATCCTAATTCACCATCAACAAATGAACCTTCTAATATTTCATTAATAAAATCAATTTGTGTTTTAAATTTACTATTTGCTGTTACATTTAATGTAGCATTAAATATAATTAATTTATCAACTTCATTATAGTCAAAAATAAAATGACTTTTATAATTTATATCCTTAATTTCTCCAAATGATTTAGATATTATATAATTATCATTTTCATATGTTGAAGTAATATTTAAATCTTCATATTGTCCATGATATGTGTTGTTTTTTTTGTCTAGTTTTTTTAATATTAATGGAATAAGTAAATTTAATACTTGATCAACATCTTCTTTTAGTTTTTTTTCTTGATTTGGGTAAATTTGAGTGAAATTTTTTTTAATTAAAGTCTTTATTTTATCAATTAATAATGTTTCATTTCTTAAAAATTGTAAAGTTAATATTTTAATTTCTTCTGCATCATTTTCAATATTTGAGAAATAATTATCTAATTCTGTGTTATCAATAGGAGAAATATATTTTAAATAAGTATATGTTGAATTAATATAACTTGTTATATCATTAATTTCATCCATTATTCTTGAAAAGAAATTATTATATGCACTTGATAATTGAATATATTCTTCTGAAGAATTTATTTTTTTTGAAAATGTATCATATGACTTTTTTAAATCATCTAATAAACCATCTATATGATATATTTTATATTCAGTTAATCTTCTAATTTCAATATTATTATTTTCAATTTCTTTTACTTTTTTTTTTCTATCTTCTTCAGTGACATCATTAATTTTATTTAATAAATTATTTAACAAATCTTGGGAATAATTTTCTACTTGTTTTTTAATTAATATAAGATTTTCATAAGCATTTTCAGTCTTTTCTATTTTATTTTCTGAATCTAACTTATTCATAAAATTAGTTTTAAATTCTAAATTTTTATCTATTTCTTGATTAATTTTAATTTTTGTTTCATTCATTTTCATTTCATAATATTTGGAAACTTCATTTAATTTATTAGCAATTTCATTCATTAATAAAATAATGTTATCTTTTATTTTTTTATCATTATTTTCATTAATTTTTAAAGAGTTATAATTTGTTAAATTATTTTTAAATTTATTATAAAAGTCTAAAATATTTTTCATTGTGTCATCTGCTTTAAATGTTGCAATATTATTGATATTTTTATATGCATTTTGTGCATCATCAAGATTATCATAAACAATTTGTAATTCTTCATCTAATTTTTGAGCAAAATTATTTTTAATATCTTTTAAAATAATATCATTGGTTAATTGATAATAATCATTTTTTAATGTTTGAATAAAAGTATTTGAAAATTCCATAGGTATTAAATTATAAATTTTTCCTTTAACATTATTTTTAAATTTATCACTCTTTAATTCTGTAAGAATATTTTGACTAAAATGATTAATAATTTTATATGAAAGTTCTTCAGTTATTCCATCTAATTTATTAAAAATAAGATCATTAACTTTATTTTTTGTATTATTTTTAATAATTTCTTTTGCTTCAATATATATTGTACTTAATGTTTCATTAATCAATTCACTTACTTTAGAAAAATTACTTGCATTAAATAAAAGTGTTGTATATTCTTTTGTATCATTAATTACTTGATTAATATAAAATAAATCAGGATAAATATTATTATAAAAATCTTGATCAACAACTGCATCATAATATTGTAAACCTTTAATTTTAGAATAATTTTTAATTCCTTCAATAAATGATTCTTCTATTAAATCATATATTTTTTGTGAGAATTGTTTTCTTTCTGTATTATAAATCATTAATGCTGAATCAAAAAATCTACCTAATTGTTCTGTTACATTTTGCAAAAAGTCATCAAATGAATATTCAATTTCAAAATCAGATGAATTAGTATTTATATTTTCAATTATAGTATTAGTAATATTTTCATTAGAAAATAATAATGAAAAATTATTATAAAAAGATTTAAAAGCATTTATTAATGAATCTTCATAATCTGACATATTATTTATTATTAATGTTTTATTATCTGTATCAATTGATTGAGTATGAACTGATAAATAAGTTTGTAATATTATTTTTTCATCATTAAGTCTTTCTAATACTTTCTTTTGTGAACCTTCTAATATTTTTAATATTTCATTTTTAATTAATTCATTATATTTATTTGAACTAATTTTTTTAAATTCTTCTGTATAATTTTCTTTAATTTCATTATATAAATTATCAATTTCTGATATATCTATATCTGATACTGAAAAACTATTATTTAATAATTCAATTTTAGGTGATATTTTAGCAATTTCATTCAAATAATTTTTAATTGAATTATATCCTTCATCAATTATTTTATCTTGAATATTAATTATTTTATTTATTATATTTTCATTTAATTCTAATTTATTAAAATTTTCCTTTATATCTTCATATAATTTTATTATTTTATTATAAAATGAATTATAAGATTCAATAAATTGATTTTCTTTAAAAAAGAATCCATGATATTTTTCATAATTCATATAATATCCAATTTGTTGAACAAATATTCTTTTAATTTCATTTTCAATTATCCATACAATTTCACTTCTATCATAATAATAATTATCAGGAATATTAAAAATATCATTTGATAAAATTTCATAAGTAGCATTAATTTTATCAATATTTATATTTGAGATAAAAGCTTCTTTCACTAAATTTTTAATTGAATTTAAATAAGGTTCAAGTACCGATAATTCTTCATTCTTAATATCTTTTAAATAAGAAATAATATTCGATAAAATTAAATTTGAATTAAAATCTGTTTCAGAAAGAAACTCATTATAATATTCATCAATATCAAAAGAATCCAAATTATTATCATTTATAATATCATCTGATGATTTTATTAATTCTTTAAAATCACTAATAGAAGAACGAATTTTTGCAATTTGATAATTATAAGTTACAAGTTTAGTTGGATAAGTATAATTTTCAGGACATTTTTTTTCAAAATCATATATACAAAATTTATATCCTGCATCAACTTCTGAAATTTGATCTTGAACTGAATATAAATTATGATAAAAAAGATTATTTTCTTTATAACTTATAGTACTATTCAAACCAAAAGTATCTTCGTTAAATATAGGTAAATTTTTTATTTGACTTTGAGATATTTTTTGATTAAATTCATTAAATTTTTTTGTAATAGAATTTGTTAAATCTTCTAAATCATTTGAATTAATTTTTATTATTGATATTTCTTTGTAAATTCTATTATATTTTGAATTTAATATATTTTTTATTTTATGATAAAATTCATTATAAGTATAATTTACATATTTTTTTAATTTTATATTTACTTGTTCTATTACCATTTCTCTTTTCTTTTTTGTATTATTCACAATTAATTTTAATTTATATTCAATTTCATATGGATATGAAACATATTCATTCAAATGTTCTGAAAATAATTTATAAAATGATTTATTAAATTTTTCTGCAATTGGAGATAATTCATTATAAATTTTTGTTAAATTGTCATAAGCAGTTTCATTATATCCTCTAATTAAATTTTGTATTTGTTGATTTATTTTAGTATCTGATAATAGATTTTCAATTATTGAATTTATATTTTTTGATAGTTCTTCTACATTAAAATTATTTTCTTTGAAATTTGAAAGTATGTTTTCTACTTGTATTTCAAAGTTGGTAATAATATTTTTTAATTCCTCATTTTCATATTTATCAATTGCAGTTACAAAAATATCATTAAATGTTTTTATTCTTTTTTCTTTTAATTCCCTTTCAATATCATAAAGAACTTTTAAATCATTTATATAAATACTAAAATTAGTATCAACTTTAATTATTCTTTCTAATTCAGAAATTATTTCATCTTTTTTATTTTTAAATTCTTTTAACTTATTTGAAGAATCATATTGATTATATAAATTATTTAATTCATTATTATAAGATGAATTATTAAATATTTCTTTCATTGAATTTAAAATTGTTTTAAATATATTATAAATTGTATTTCTAAATGATTCTACTTTATTTCTAAAATTATTTCTATCTTCCTCAGAATAATTATCAATAATAATAGGATTAATTTGTACTTCATGTGCAATTAATTCATCTTTTGATAATTTATCTTCAATTATATTATCAAATTCTTCATTAATATAATTATTATAATTATTTGTAGTATTAATTATAAAAGAATTAAAATAATCTTTAAATTTAACATAAATATATTCAACATCATCTAATAATTCTCTAATTGAATAAAATGTTTCAATATCAAGATTTATTTCAATATTACTTTCATTTTTATCTTTTATATCATTCATTATATCATTATAAAATTTATTTGTAAGTATATCAATTTGATTCAAATTATTTTTTAATAATTGAATTAAATTATTAATTACTTCATTTGAATTATTATTAATTGTTTTAAGTTGTAAATTATTATAAATTTGTGATGATAAATTTGTTAAATAATTATAAGTTAATTCTACTTTATTAATACAATTATCAAATCCTTCAATTGTATTTTTAGTTGATATATTATATAAATCAAATAATCCTATTTCAAATGCTTCATTTATTCCATAAATATTTTTAATATTTTCAACAATTTCAGTAATATTACT
>JAJMZS010000587.1:0-21513 GCA_023807205.1 Isotricha prostoma | reverse complement strand
AATCCCCAATCCCCAATCCCCAATCCCCAATCCCCAATCCCCAAATAAATAAATAAAATTAAAATAATTCAATTTCTTGATTTTAAAATTTATATTTATTTTAAAAAGAAAATTAAAAAAAGTAAATGATTATCTAAAATAATTAATTTTTATTTTTTTATTTCACTAAAAAATTAAAAAACAAAGATAATAAATAATTAGAATAGTACATAAACAAAAATAATTCCTTCATTAGCATATGAAGAATCCAAAAAATTTGTATATATTTTTAAATAATGAAATATATTAAATTGAAAATGTTATAAAAATTAATTTTAATTATTAAAGGCTATATTAAATAAATTTTTAATAATTTTGTTAATATATAGAAAAAAAAATCATTTATTTATTATTATTCAATTTTTCTAACCAATTTTCTAAATCTTGATTAGATGAAATCATTGAACTTGGAATAATTTTAATAACACATTTAGAAATAGATAATAAATATTCAAAAGTTCTCATAAATCCATATTTTACATAAAGAATAAAAATTAAAACTCCAATATTAAAAAATATGATTATAATAATAATTTTATTTTTCTCTGATTTAATCATAGTATGCATAGATTTTAAAATAGCTTTATCCATTCTATCAGTAACAGGTATTAAATATGAATAAAAACTTTCTTCCAAAGTAGTAAAAGTCGAAGAACCAAAAGTATTTTTAATATTATATGAATTATTATTATTTAAATTATAACCAGCTTCAGAAACTAAATCAATAACTTTATTTAAAATATAATCTAATAAATCTGAAGTATTATTTAAACTATTAGGTAAATCCTTTTTTTTACATTCTTTATATATTTCATCTTTTATATCATAAGCAGAACCACAAATATCAATAATATAATAATTATGATAAAAATCATATATTTCATCAAATCCTTCCATTGCTTTATAAATTTTAAAAATTAACTTTTCATCATAAAAACTTGAATAATCTAAATTTGATGATATATTACATTGTGCAATTTCGCATTTACCATAAATTGTACTTGCAGTTACCATTAAAAATTTTCCTAATATTCCTGCTTGTAATATTAAAATATTATTATTTGAATTTATTACTTTTTTTGATATTAAAAGCATTATTAAACATAATATAATTCCAAAAATAAAAATTATACCTAAATGAATATATGCTTTATTTTGTAAGTTTAGTTTTTTATTTTGTTTTGTGTCTAAATTAAATCCTGATGAATTTATATTATTTTGTGATTGTAATATATTTTTTTCTGTTGATTGTTTTGAAAAAAAATATTTTTTAGTTGTTGTATTTCCTGGTCTTTCAGCTTCAATACTTTCAGTTTTTTTTATTTTTTTTAAATCTTCATTTCTTTTTTTATAATATTGTTGTAAATTTTGTATTTTTAAAATTAATTCATTTATTTTTTCTTGAGAAATTTTTAATATTTTTTCTAAACCATCACCCATGTGATTATTTGTAACTATTAGTAAATTAAGATATGCAACTAAACAAATTAATAAAAATAAAATATATACACATAATATTATCCAAATACTTTTTATTTTACTATCATTATATTTTTTAAATAAATGAATAAATAGATTATTTAAATTAAATGTATTTGGTAAAAGATAATCATATGTATTTTCAATAATACCAAAAAATAAATAATGAATTTCAATCATTTGTTCTTCAGTCATTTGACTTTCTGATTGATTTAATTGAAAAAAGTCTGATTTTATTAGAGAATGAGCATTTGTTAATGAATTTGAAATAGATAAAGGATAATATTCAGTATCAACTCCTTTTAAAAGATACTCATAATCTCCAACTTTAGTATCATTCCAAAAAAGTTCCTGTGAATTAGATAAAAATTTATGAATATTGATTTCTAAATAATTTAATAATGAAATTGAAGTTAAATACCATTTATCTGAATATCTTTTTAAAGTTGAAAAATATTCTTCTTTATTAACAATAAAAGTTGAATAATCATATGATTCATTAGTATAAAAATCAATTTCGAATATTGATTTTAATGATATTATAGTTGATATTATTTCACAAATTGAAATTTCAATTAAATAAAAAGAACTATGAAATTCATCTAATTCTAATAATGAAGTATATATATTATAAAAATTAATATAAAAAATAAAAGTAAAGATCACAGTTCCAGTAAAAAAAATAATAGCAATTACAAAAATATATCCAAAAGTATATAATCTTTTTTTATTTTTAATAATACTTTCCCTAATTTCTAATATTCTATTTATTTTTGATAAATCAGAATTAAAACTAGTTACAGATGTTTGTGATGCATTTTCATCATCAAATGTATTTGCTCTTTTTTTTATTAAACCTAAAACTCTACTAAATTTTTTAATATTTTCTTTATTGTTGATTAATAAATTTTCAAATTCTTTATTCTCATTAATAAATTTATAAAAATGATTTATATTAAAATTAATTTCTTGTTTTTCTTTTTCATATATTTCATAAATATTTTTTAATTGATCAACTAAATTAAATTGATAATGAATTAAAGAAATTTTATTATTATTTTCATCATCTTCACTATCAGTAAAACCTAATAAATTTTTATTTTCAATACATCTAATAATAAAAGCGAATTTATTTTTATTATAAATATATTTTTTAAAAGTAAAATTAAATTTATATACAATTGTTTCTTTATCTTTCATATCATTTACAATCACTTTTTCAAGTTCATCAAAATTTTCATTGACAAATAATTTTCTATATAAATTTAATTTTTCATGAAAAATAGATTCTTCACTTGCTTTATGAGTTCTTTTTATTCTTCCACTTCTAACATTATGTGTTTTATTTTTTGAAGTAAAATATTCTTGGCCTGGTGTAGGAGTTGGTGTTGGAGTGGGAGTATAATATGGAGCAGATGGTCTTTTATTTTTTAAATTTTTATCATTTTTATACTTTACTTTATTATTTTTATTTTTTTCATTTAAATTGTTATTTAAAAATTGTTCATTTAATAATGTTCTTTGTATTGTACTATTATCAACTATTTTATTTTGTTTTTCATTTTTATTTTCTTCTTTCTCTTCATTTTCTTCTTCATCTTCTTCTTCAAATTCTTCTTGTAAATATGATAATGAATCTTTTTTAACATTATTTGATTCTTCACTTTTTAATGTAAAATCATTATTTTCTTGGTCTTCTTGTACTTTTAATAAAAATTCTTCCTCATCTAATGATATATGAGAACTAATATCTGATACAATTGAAGAATTTACAATTTTTGAATCAGATGGAATTATTGATGTTAAATTTGACTTTTTTTTATTAAATGAAAGAATATATTTTGGAATTGATATTTCATATTCTAATTCTATATTTTCATTTATTTCTATTGTTCCATTATTATTTATATTTTCATTTTTATTATTATTTTTTTTTTCAGTTTCTTTTTTTAAATTATGAGGAATTCCTGATAATGAAATTATTGAACTTCTAAAATCACTTTTATTATTTATATTACTATTAACTTCTAATTTTTTTTTATTTCCTTTCATAAATACTTTATAAAATTGAATAAAATTTTTACAAATCATATAAAATGGTATTTCATGTTCATCAAAAAAATTTTGATTTTCAATTTGCATTTTTTCTCTTAATCTCATACTTAATCCTTGAATAATAAAATCTTGATCAATTAAAATAACATCATCTATTTTTTGTGGAATAACCATTGCAATAAAATATAAATTTTTGTTTAAAATAGGGAATAATTTTATATTTAATTGAACTAATTTCAAAGAGTTATTTTTATCTTTAATAAAAGAAATATTATCTTTAACATCTATAAGTCTTTTTTCTCCTATTTTAATATATCTTTTCATATATTCACTATGTTTTTTTCCAAAAATTTGTGGCATTAAAATTGATACATTCATTCCTTTTAATTCATTTATTGAATATTTAAAATTATTTTCAAATTCATGATTTATTTTTTCTATAATTCCTTCTTTACCTTTATCTCCATTAATTATTATAATTCCTGTTTCTTTTTTAAACATTAAATTATACAAATTATTTTGAAAATTACTTGAAATATTTTCAAATTTTCTTGAAATTTCTTCTAATTCTCTTTTTAAAAAATTATCATCATTTACTTGTTCTACATAATCTAAATATAAGTAAAAAATTTCATTTATTCCTGAATAAATAGAAAATAATCTTTCCCATAATTTTTCAACTTTATTTTTACATAATTTTATTTTTTCTGTTATTCCAAAAACATAATTAAAATCTATTGGTTCATTATTTTCTTTTTTCGAATAAATTTTCCAAAATTGAATTGTCAAATTTAAATCATTAAATATTTCATTTATAAATTTTTCTTTTAAATATTCGTATTCAAAATAATAAGTAACATTTAAACCTTCTAAATTATCAATAAACTCTTTTGTTCCTTTTAATTTTTCTTTTAATTTAAAATCAATTGCAATTTTTAATCTTTCAAAAGCAAAATTTTCCATTGAAGTCATTTTTAAATGTTTTATTTTTTCAAATAAATATATACTTTGACAAAGATTTCCTGTAACAAATAAATGAAAATAAGAAAAATTTATTAAAATTTCTATTTTATATGAATTATATTTTGTTAAAAATTCCATTAAATTAACAATAAAACTATTTAAAAATACTTTATCTTTTAAAAAAGGTAAACTTCTATCTGACCATTCATTTAAATTTGGAATATATAATTTTTCTTTTGTTTTTGTTATACAATTTGGAACTGGACATTCTAAACTATGTAATTGTATAATTCCAATTAAAAGTGTTTTATCTAAAATATTTGATAAATCTGAATAAATTATAGAAATTACTGTTTTCACATAGTATAATAAAAAATATTGATTTTTTATTTTGTGAAAAGGAGTTAAATAAAAAAGTTTTTTATTAAATTTTTTTTTCATATTTAAAAAAAGATTTACAATTATAAAAATAGTAAAGATATAAAAAATCCCTTTTTCAGAAATATTAACATAATAAAAGATTAAGCAAAAAATAGAAGTCCATAAATAAATTAAATGAAAAGCACCACAAACATTATTAGTATAATTATCATAATATATAACATGTTCATAATAATAAACAAATAAAAAAGTACTATAAATTAAATTTATAATTAAAAAAAATAAATGTGATAAATGATTAATTAAACTATGCATAACTGAAAACATTATATTATTAATTGTTAAATATTGTGTATAATTAGTTAACAATTGTGAATAATAATTTCCAGATAAATAAAAAGTATCTCTATAATAACTTTGAAAAAAAAAAGTAAAAAAAATATGATATAAAACAGTGATTGTTGCAATAATAAAAATTAAAATATGTTCTGAAATATGACATTTATAATCATTAATATATTCATTGTATTCTCTTCCAAAACATAAAAATGTTGTATAAATATCTAATATAATATTAAATAATATATAAAATGAAAATTTCATTAAAAAATTTTCTGCCATTCTAAATTTATTATATATTGACTTTCTATTTGTATTTTTAACTAAAAAAAAAATATAAATAGAATGAAAAATTAAATAAAATGCTATTATTATTACTGATGCTTCAAAATATTTTTTATTGGATTGAAAAAAACCTCTAAAGCGAAAAATTGTTTCTATATAATTTAATATTTTATCTGACTTTGAATGATCGGGTTTAAATACATTAATTTTTTTGGAAAAAAAACCAGATATTATTTGAATATAAAACCATAAAAAAAATATTAAACTCTCTAATCTTGATGATGATTGATTTGTTATTAATAAATCCATAAAATAATAAAATTTTTCTTTATATGTTAATGAATTTTCTAAAAATAATATCATTTCAGACATTTTTACAAAATTTTATTATGAAAATTAAAATATTTTATTTTTAAAAAATATCTTGTTTTTTATTTATAAATATTTTCGTTTATTTCAAGAACAATTCAAATTAAAAAATATTCTTATATGTTTTTATGATAATAATATTAAAAAATGATAAATATTTATGATATATTTAATATCAATTTTTAGATTATTATATATAAATATAAAATTTAATAATTTTATAAATTTTAAAAATCTAAATATTTAGAAATATAAATCATAAATAGCATTTATAAAAAATTTATAAAAAAATAAAAAAAATTTTTAACATCCTGCCTGGGACTCGAACCCAGAACCCCCAGATTAGAAGTCTGATGCGCTTCCATTGCGCCAGCAAGACATATTAAATATTCATTTTAATAATTTAAATTTAAAAATGTTCCAAAAAAAAATAATAAAAAAATAAAAAAAAGAATTTATTTTATTTTTTAATAAAAATGGACAATGTAGTAAATAAATTTTTTGTAGGAGATATAAATCAATTTGGTTTTGGTGCATATAATACACAAAAACCAAATTATTTAAAAATATTAAGAAATTATCCATATCCTTCAACAGAAAATAATTCAATAGATAAATATTTTCAAAATCAAAATAATATAAAAAGTCCTCATCAAAATTATATACCAAATCCAGTAAAACTTCCTAATATAAATAATAATAATATAAAAGTTGATTTATCAAAAAGTAATTCAATGCCATTAAAACCTTTATATCCTGAACAATATAATAATTCAACTAATTATAATATTAATTTACCAAAAAATGTTCCTGATCAAAATTTTTCACCTCCTTTAATTAAAATGCAAGTTTTAGAAGATAGATTAAATAAAATGGAATATTTAAATAGGGAAGAATTTAAGAAAAATATGAAAAATATTGAAGATAAATATATTGGTAATGGGAGATTTAAACAATTTTTAAATTCTCATAGAGAAGATATTGAAAAAATATTCCAACAAAATTTTAATTATGAAAATAATTTACCAGAAATTGAAGAAGATCCAATAATTGAAAGAAGAGATGATGTAAAAGAAAGAATAAATTTTTTAAGAAAACAAATTGATTATGAAAAAGAATTAATGAGAGAAAAAAAAAAATATAAACATAAAAAAAGAAAGAAAAAGAAATATTATAATGATGATTCATCTTATGAAAGTGAAGATTATTTAAGTAATATATTTGAAAAAACTCCAAGATTTAAAGAAAGAATTTTAGATTCAACTGCAACTTCACAATTTACAAAACTTTCAAAAACATCAAAACATACAGCAAAAAAAAGTGCAATGTCACAATTTAAAAATACATATACCAATAATAATTCACCAAAATCAATTTTAGTTAAAAAATCTCCAAGAAGACTTATTTTAAATGGAAATTGTGAAGCAAGTAATAAATTATTAGATCAACAAGATCAATTATATCATGCTTTAAATGACTTAACTGCAGTTTTTAATGATTTTAAAGTTGAAGTAGATAATAAATTAGAATCATTTGATATAAATCAAAGAAATTCTTTTAATAAATATCAAAATATTTTAAATGATGGTGATTATAATTTAAAATTATCTATGAGAAAAATTATTAATAAAGAAGATATTGAAGATGAAGAATCTGAAAGGAATAAATATTATAGATATGATTTTAATGAATTAATAGATCAAAAAATAAGAGAATATAATAGATTTAGAGAAGAAGAAGAAATAAGAAAAAAAATAGAAAATGAAGAAGATGAAAAAAGAAGATTAGATTTAATTTCCAAAATTGAAATGGATAGAGTATATAAATATTTAACTGGTAATAATAATAAATATGTAATTGAAAATTTAAAACCTTTACAAGTTATAGGAAAAAAATTACCAGTTATTAAACCTAATAGAAAAGAAAAATCAGAAAATAAATCATTATCAAATGAAAGTTCTCATTCAAAAAATAGAACTGAATCAAAAAACAGGATAATAATACATTTTAATACCAACAATAGTAAAATTAATAATAATAATTTAGAACATATTTATATAAATCCTAATATAAATAATGAAAAAGAGTTTAAAAATAGGAATGAAAATATAAAAAGTAATACTAAAACTAATAAATCTAAAAAAACTAATAAAAATAAGAATGATAATAATAATGAAAATGAGAAAAAAGAAGTAAGTAAAAAAGAAAATACAAATGAAAATAAAGAAGAAAATAAAAAAGAGAATAAAGAAGAAGAGAATAAAAAAGAAAATACAAATGAAAATAAAAAAGAAAATAAAGAAGAGAAAAAAGAAGAAAATACAGAAAAAAATGAAGAAAATAAAGATGAAATGAATAGTGAAAGAGAAATAGTAACATTAAGAACTCCAAGAACAATATTAAATTATTCAGAAGATGATGAGGAAGAAGAAGAAGAAGGAAATTAAATAATAAATATAATATATATAAAATTAAAAATATAAAAATAATTAATTATATTAATTAATTTTTTTTATAAATGCAAAAACCAATTCTTTTAACTGATTCATTAATTTTAGCAAATATAACAAAATCAGATATATTAAAATTTCATAATCAAAATCCAAATTGTTTATGTATTTTATCAGATGGAAGAATTGCATCATCAGGATGTGATTGTAAAATTTTTATTTATAATTCAACATATTTTACAATTGATATTTCAATAAAAGAAAAGACAAATAGTATAATTTATATAACTCAATTAAAAAATGGTACTTTTATTTCTTGTTCTGAAGATGGTTATATTCATTTTTATAATATTTCAAATAATTCATTTCATTTAATTTATACTGTAAAATCACATGAAAAACCAATTTATAAAGTAATTGAAATGACAAATGGTGATTTAGTTTCTTGTTCTTTAGATAAAACAATAATAAATTATGATAATCATTATAATCCAAATTATATTATTGTAAATGAATTTAGAGATATGATTCATGATGTTATTGAAATAAGAGAAAATGAAATTTGTGCTTGTTCTGCTTATAATGGATTTTTATTTTTTTATGATTTTAATACTCATATTATTAATGGAAAAATGAATAAATTAAATATTACACCTTGGAATCATTCTTTGAAAATGATATCAAATAATTTATTATGTGTTTTTGGAAATGATCAAATGACAATTGTAAATATTAATAAATATACAATTGTTAATAAAATTAATACTTTAAAATCAAATTATTTAAACTGTTTTATTATTTTAAATGATAGATTAATTACTGGAGATTGGAATGGAAATTTAAAAGAATGGAAAATTTCAAGAAATCATATTGTTTTAAAAACTACAATGGAAAATGCACATTTAACTGGGATTATGTCTATTGATGTATTACATGATGGAAGATTAGTAACAGCTTCTCAAGATAAGACTATTAAAATTTGGAGTTAAATTATTTATTTCTATTAAAATATTATTTAATTTTTTTATAATTAATATACATTATTTAATTTTTTTGCAAAAAAAAAATGGAGTTTTCAATTTTTAATAGAAATAATATAGATTATGAAAATAATGATAACAATAACAATATAAATGAATTTAATCCTGATAATAATAATTATGAAAATGAAGAAAGTCGTTATGACTATTTGGAAGATTATATGCCATCTGAAATGATAAATATAGCATTGCAATCTCATCAACAAGGTAATAATAATTATCCAATGAGGGAAATAGATGATATGGGATATAATAATAATCAAAATAATTTCAACAATAATAATAATAATAATTTTAATAATAATAATCAAAATAATTTCAACAATAATAATAATAATCAAAATAATTTCAATAATAATAATAATAATCAAAATAATTTCAATAATAATAATAATAATCAAAATAATTTCAACAATAATTTTGATCTTTATGATTTTCAAGAAAATTCTAATAATAATGATAATTTTGACATTAATCAATTTTTATTGAATGAACAAACAACAGTAAAAATTGAAATAGAAGATATATTAGAGAATCTATTTGTATTAGCACAAAATGAAAAAAATTACAATGAAAAAATAAAATATTATGAAGAAATAATAGATACTGAAAGCAAAAATTATCAAACAAAATTATGGACATATAAATCATATGAACAATTAGTATATATATATTGTGAAAGTTTAGATAGAGAAAATGTAGTAAATTCATTAACAAAATTAATAGATTTAAGAGAAGAAGTAGATGATAATTATTCAGAGCCAGTTATGCAAAATATAATTTTAATATTACAAAATCCAGATATAATTCAATTAAGTAGACCAGTAGTTTCATCAGTAGTAAAAGTATTACATGCATCAAATGGAAATAAAGATTATTATACTCAATTACTAAAATTTTTACAATCAACAAAATTATTTTTTATGGAAGATGAATCAAAAGCAAATTTTCCTATAAATTTGTTAATTCCATATATAAATGATATTAGTGTATTTAATTTAGAAGTAAATGTGGTTGGAAATGAAGAACAACCAAAAATAATAGGAGGACAAAATTATTCTCCTCCAATAGGATGGACTAGTTATGAATTTGATATATATCATCATTATGATAATGGTGATGAAACTTGGTTAAAATGCAATGGTAATCCTGGTGAATGGGCAATTGCATATCATGGTACTGCAAGAGCAATAAATCAAAATAATAAAATTTTAGAAATTGTTGAAAATATTTATAAAACTAATCTTAAAGTTGGTTCTGGTCAAGCTTGTGCTCATCATCCTAACATAAATGTTAATACTAAACTAAGATATAAAGTTTGTGGAAAAGGTGTTTATTTAACTCCTAATATTGCTGTTGCTGAATCTTATAGTGCTATTTTAAATATTGATGGAAAGAAATATTCTGTAGTTTTACAATTTAAAGTAAATCCAGAAACTTTGAGAATTTCAAATTCTCATATAGATTATTGGATTTGTGATGGAAATATTAATAGTGTAAGACCTTATAGACTTTTAATTAGAGAAAGAAAATAAAATAAATAAAAATTAAATTAAATTATATTTTTAAATGATATAAACTATAAAAATTATAGATTCTAAATTTAATATTACTCAAAATAGAAAAAAAAAAATAAAGATTAAAATATATAAATAATAATTATAAAGAATGAGAAATAATAATTGCTAAATAATAATACATCCTCTACAACAAGTATCTCTAACATATAAATCTTGTTCAGGTAATCCCATTACATAATTATACTTTTTAACACTTTCAATTTCAACAATATCAGTAAAAGGAACTGAATCAACTTGATCAATAAAAGTTACTTTAACTAATTTTTTATTTTTATGATTTATTTCTGTTCCATTTCTATCTGTTCTAATTTTTTTATTATTATTATTAGTTGTTATTTTTGAAATTTTTGGAGCAAATCTATCAGAATTTGTATTAATTGGTTTTTTTGTTCTAATTGGAGAATTAAATCTCTTTAATTTTAAAATTTCTGTTGATGGTGATTTTGTAATAGTATTTGATCCTGTATTATTTATTGATGTTTTTACTTTTGAATTTTCATAAGTTGAAATTTCATTTGTTGTATTTTCTTCAATTATTTCTCTACTAGTTAATGGACTCATTATTCCATGATGAAGTGCATTTCTTGTTCTAATTGGTGAATTAATTGGTAAAGTTTGTATTGGTTTTTTTGTTGTTAAAGGAGGTAATTTATGAAGAACTATTGTATTTTCTTTAATTTCTTTTTGTTCTGAATCAGACATTAATTTAAAAAATAATTTACTTTTTAATATAAATATTTTTTGTATATATTATTATAAATATTTTATTTTCTTATATAAAATAATATTTTTACTCATGCATTAATCTTTCTTCAAAACAATTATTTTTAATTTAAAAAAAATAAAAAAATTATTTTTGTTTACTTTTACTCTTAAAAAAAACTTTATTGAATTTTAAACATATTTTTAAATTAAAATTTGTAATAAGCATAATTAGTCTAGTGGTAGGACAGCAGCTTCCCAAGCTGAGAACCCGTGTTCGATTCCCGGATTATGCATACTTTTTTAATAAGTAAAATAAAATACTTTTCAATATTATATTTTGAATTATTTTAAAATATAAATTTTTTTTTTTGTTTTTTGTATTTTATTTTTATATTTAAAAAAAATAATTATAAAAGATCAATGGAATTATTATCTGATGGGAATTTATCACAAAAACATTTATATTTTTCTCCACAAAAACCAATAAAAAAAATAGCAAATTCAAATTCTTCTTCTTTACTTAGAGTTGGAAAAATAAATATTGATACAGATGATTTACATGATGAAATAAATAGAGTAAGAAATAAAAAAGTTTTTGGTTCTTTTGTTACTTCAAGTGAAGAAACAAAATCTTATATAAATCCTTTTAATGGTTTAGATAATGATATTTATGAAAGATTAAGAAATGAAAATGTTGATTTTATTAAAACACTTTTAAGATTAAAAGCAAAAATGTATTATCAAAATTTAGGTTATTCAAATCATGAAAAAAGAAGAAATAAACAATATGAATTAATTGATAATTTAAAAATGAAAAAAAATATTAAAACTACTCCAAGAGGCATTAAAGATATACAAAATAGAAATATTAAAAAAGAAAAACCAATAAAGATAAAACCACAAATAAATTATTCAGAAAATAAAACAAAGAAAAAAAATAATTTTTTTCATAATAAAATTGATAGTTCATTAAAAACATCAAAAACTTCAATACATTCAACATTATCTGAAGATAAAACAAATATTAAAGTTACCTCTCCTAATAAAATAATTAAGCAAAGAGCAATTAGTGAAATTCCAAATAATTCTCAAATTAAAAAAATTCAACAATTAATAAAACCAAAAAATATTAAATTCAAAACACAACAAAAAAATTCTTCTAATATTTTATTAAATATAAATATTACTAGTAAAATAAATAATAATAATCCTAATAAAAATATTATTAAAAAATTAAAAGAGAAAAAGAAAAAAAATATTCCAATTGCTGAAATTGATTTATTTGGAGATGATGTTTCTGATGATATAAAAATAAGAGGTAAGTCAAGTGAAAATGAACATAAATATCATTTTTCTCATAAAAGAATTAAGACAAATTATTAGAATAAAATAATTTTGCTAATATAAATAGTATAGGTATATCATTATTTATTTAATTGTTTTTAATTTTAATTTTAAAATTTTATTTATATGTATTAAATAAATAATACTTTATAATTTTAATTTTTTTCAAATTATTTTAAATTTTTTAGTCAATAATAAAAATGCAAAATTATCAAATTGAAAAAGAGCTTTTACAAAGAATTACTACATTAAAATTATTAAATGAAGAATTAAATAGAAAACAAAACATTACAGATACATTTTATATATCTACAAAGAAAAAAAAAGAATTTTTAATAAAAACTCTTCAAGATTATGATAATGAAATAAATAATCTAGATAATGAAATTGATTTCTATTATAATGAATTATTTGGTACTTTAAATAATCAAAAAAATAAAAAAATATTCCAAAATTTAAATTTACTTAAAGACTTATTAAACACAAAAACAGAAGAATTAAATAATAGACAAGAAATTATAGAACAAAAAGAAAATCAATTAAATGAAAAATTATCACAATTAAATATTGCTCAATTAGAATTATTTAATCAAATGATAACAAAAATAAATAAAGAAGAAGATTTAGAAAATAATATTTTAATTAATACATCAAATTTAAAATATGAATATTCTAAAATAAAAAATAATTATTTTGAACAAATATCAAATGAAATTTTAAAAGAATTAAATTTAAATAAAGAGAAAAAAAAACGACCACATTCTTTAGATAATTCAACTTCATCATTATATGAAAATGAAAATAACAATAAAGGAAATAATTATAGATTAACTCGTAAAGATTTTTTTGGTTTAAAACAAAAAAGACAATTAACAAGAACTGCTTCTCAAGAAGGTGGTTCAAAAATTTTTTCTGTAACTGGTAAAAATAATTTACAAAATACAATCAATAGTAATAGTATTAATTTTAATAATAATTCAAAAAATAATTTATCAAAAGTTTCAAGATTTCATTCTAAGTTCTTTTCTCAAATTGATAATTAATTTTTTAATTTTAATTTTTATATATTAAATGTTTTTTAATTTATTCACTTTTATTAAAATAATGAATTATTTTTTTAAATAGTTCAAATAATTGATGCTAAATTCTAATAATTTAAAAAAAAGAAAAACTCCAATTATGACTTCATCCACTTTAACATATATAGATATTTTTAATAAAAGTAATAATAAAAAACATAAAAAGACAAGAAATACTTCTATAGAAAATAAAAAAAATTTAAATTACAATATGTTTAAAAAATTAGATTATAAAAATTTATTACCTTTAATCAGTAAATATATTTTATATAGTAAATTAAATCATATTCAAAATGATTTTAATTCATGTATAATTAATTCATTAATTCAAAATAAAAAAGGAAAAGCAAATCTTTATTTAACTGAATCAAAAATAGAATATGATGAGAAAGAATATATTGAAAAAATATATAAATTAAAAGATTCATATCATAATATTCCATTATATTATGATTATTATAAAAATTATTTAAAATTTTTTTGTAAACCTTATATTCTTGAAAAATTTTCTCATAAAATTTTAATACATAATATGGAAAAAGCTGCTGAAATTTTTTATTACGAAAAATTTAGAGAAAATGAAAAAGTAAACAATTACAATTTAAATAATTTTCCAATTAATCGAATATTTAGCACAAATATAATAAAAGAAATTGAAAATGAAATATTAGAAACAAATCAATCAAAAGAAAAAAAATATTATGTAAAAAGATTAATAAATGATAATGAAGATATTAGTTCTTTTTATGGTATTAGTAAAATAAATAATATTTCTTTTGATGATTCAAATACAATAAAAAAAAAATTTATTGATTTATTAGATAAAAAAAAATCTGAAATAATAATAAAAAAATCAAAAAAACAAAAATTAAAAAATGATTTAAGTAATTTAAATTTAAAATATTTTTCAAATAATATTAAACGTACTAAAAAAAAAGTAAAAAATCACAAATATGTTTTATCAAAAATAAAAGAATCAATTCTTATTTCCCCAAATAAATTTGTTATAAATTCATATAATGATTTATCTACAACTCCGTTTAACTTATATAAATTTAAAGAAAACAAAAATTTCAAATTAAAACACAATAATAGTAAAAGTATGAATTTACATAAAGGAGGAAAATTAACAATATCAACAAATTTATATCTTAACATTAATAAAATTTTTAAAAAAAAAAGTGTTTTATTTAAAAAAAATAATCATTATTCAAGTATATCCTCTTCACTTATTAAATCACCTTTAAATTTATATTCAAATCAATCAAGAAAAAGATTAAATAGTTCAAATAAAAAAAGTAATTCATTTGTAAATATTAAAAATGGAAGTTATGTTTTATCGCCAAAAAAATTTTTATATAAAAAATTAGATGACAGAAAAAAATATAGTGAAGATAGTACAAGAACTTGTAATAGTAGAAATTCAAATCATAGTCATCAAAAAATTCCAATGATAAATATAAGTAAAAATCAAATTTCAATTGATTTTATTAAAGCATATAGAACAAAAAATAAAAATCAAAATATACAAAGTAAAAAAATAATAAAATCTGCAATAAATGAATTTATAAAAAATAATAAATCAAAATTATAAATATAAATTTAAATTAGTTGTTAATTAAAAAAAATAAAAAAAAATAATTTTAATGTTTAATCCAAAAAACAAAAAAAAATAAAGAAACAAAAAAAAATGTCTTCAGTGGATTATTGGAAAAGTCCTTTACCTTTAGTAAATGATACTAATATTCAAAATTTTATTAAACAATATGTTATAATTCATGGTAAAGTTCAAAGTATTAATAATAATACACTTTCATTACTTGTTAATCCATCAACTAATGTTGAAATTCTTATAAATGGTTTTAATCAAAAATTTGAAGAAGGAACTTATTTAAAAATAATTGGAAAAGTTGAAAGTGATAAATCAATTGAATATGTTGATAATATTGTATTACAAAGTGATTTTGATTTAGAATTATGTAATCAAGTTGTTCCTTTATGGAATCATAAAGAAGTGGCGGGCTTTTTTTATTTATAAACAATATTTTAAAAAAAATTAAATAATTCATATTAAACAATTTATTTTAAAATTGAAAATTAATTTTTAAAAAACCATTAAAGAAAAATTAATTATGATTGATATTTTCATAAAAAATATTATTTGTTAATTTAACTTCGAATAGCTCACTTTAAATTATTAAAATATTAATTTTTTGTGTTTTTTTTCGAATAAAAATAATAGAATTAGAATATCTTAAAATTGATAAAAAAAATATTAATTTTAAATAAACTATTTCTAACAAAAAAAAAGTATATTACTTATTAATAAAAAAATTTAAATAAAATTAAATAAAGAATATATTATTTGAATATCTACAAATTATTTAATTTAATTAAATGGAACAAATTAATTCTTTTACACAAAATCAATTAATGTCAGGTGAAGGAGAAGGAAATTATTCATGGAGAGCTCAACCTCAATTTATAAAATGTAAAGCATGTGGATTTGAGGGTGATACATCAATAATTAAATCAATCAATAAAAAAAATTTAATACTTTGTATATTTTGTGCTCCTTGTTATTATTGTTATACTGTTTATAATCTTAAAGAACATACATGTTATACTGTTCTGCATGTTTGTCCAAGATGTCAAAGTAAAATGGGAACTTTTAATCCTTGTGGTTAAAGTTTTTTTATATTATTTAATAATTAAATGTTTATGTTCAATTTTTATTTGATTTTTGAATATAAAATATTGTTTTGAGAAGCAAGTTTTTTAAATTATAAAAAAATAATATTATAATATTAAAATGAATTTTTTGTTTTTAAAATTTAATATGTCATTTATTCTTTATACAATTCTAAAATTTCATTATTAAATCTCTTTTTTAAATTATGTCTTTTTAATTTTAAAGTTGGAGTAATAAAATCATTTTCAATTGTAAAACCCTCTTTAAATAAAATAATTTTTTTAACAATTTCAAATCCTTTTAAACCATTTTTTCTTCCAATTTTATCCATATCATTAATAATTTCTTTAAGTAAATTTTCATCTTTGAAATGATTTTCAACATTACTTTCATCACAATTAATTCCTTTTCCTTTAAGAAAATCTAAGCATTCTTTAATAGAAGGAACAATAACAGCAACAATAAAATTTTCAGTAGAAATTCCAGTAACATAAATTTGTGAAACATATTTACATAATGAAAGTATATTTTCAATTTTTTCAGGAGCAATATATTCTCCTTGAGATAATTTAAAAATACTTTTAACTCTATCAATAATTTTAATTTCATTTCCTCTTGTAATATCAATAACACCAATATCACCAGAATGTAACCAACCATCTTCATCAAAAGATTTCTTTGTATTTTCTTCATCATTTAAATATTTTTTAAATACTGCAGGTCCTCTTACACAAATTTCACCTTTTGGTTCATATAATTTTGTAATTGGATTTATATCATCAGTTCTATAATCTAATTCAGGAATATCTACTAATTTAATTTCTACTGATGCAATTGGACCACCAGGACCATAATAATGATTATCTAAACTACTTTGTATCATTGATGCACCACAAGTTTCAGTTTGACCATAACCTAAAAGTAAAGGACATGATAAAAAACATTTTAATTTTTCACATATTTCACTTGAAATTGGTGCACCTCCGATAACAAATAATCTACATCTTCCACCAATTGATTCTCTTATTTGTTTAAATACTGTTTTATCCCATAATTTATGAGTAAATGAACCTGTTTTATATAAATTAACTAATTTTTCCTTTAATGCAATATCAAATAAATTTTTTGAAATAATATTTGATTTATTTACTTTATCCATAACACCTTCATATATTCTTAATGCAATTCTAGGAACACAAACAAAAACTGTTGGTTTGCATTTTTGACAATCTTCCATTAATCTCTTTGGACTTCCTGAATAAAAAGCTACTGTTGCACCTAAATACATACAATATGTATTTATTACTCTTTCAAATGCATGAGCTAAAGGAAGAAAACTTATATATAATTCATTTTCTGTTAAATCAAATCCTACATTTTTTAATCCTAATAATTGAGATGCCATTTGTGAATGAGTTAACATTGTTCCTTTTGGTATTCCTGTTGTTCCACTTGTATATGATAACATTGCTAATGTATCTGGTTTACAATTTGTAAATTCTACTTTACCTGTTCTACCTTTTTCTAAAATTTCATTAAATGTATAAATATTAAAATATTTTTTAGCTTTTTCTATTTCTTCTTTCATATCATCATCAAATAATATTAAATTTTTTAAATTATATATTTTTTTTTCTTCAGCAATTTTAGTAATTTTACTTAAATTTACAGTTTCCATTGCAATAGTCTCTAAATTAGTCTCAGATAAAATGAATTCAATAGTATCATCTCCTAAAGTATCATATAAAGTAACAATAGATACAGAATTCATATGAGAAGCAATATCACTAATCATCCATTCTTCTCTATTTCTAGAATATATTCCTAAAAATTTAAAAATATCTCCAGATTTACATTTAACTTCAGGACATAAATTTAATAATGAAATACCAGTTGCATATTCAATTACTTCTGTCTCAATTTCTTTATATGTTTTATATTTATATTCTCCATATTCATCTTTTGATAGTCTTTCTCTATTTCCTAAACCAATTTTATTTGGATATTTTTTTACTGTTTTTTCAAAAATTTTATATAATGTATCTAAACCTTCTTCTATTGTTGATGGAAGTGGTTCAATATTAGCATAAGTTGGATTTCTTATTATTTGAGTTTCTCCTTTTTTTTTCTCTCCTATAAATACACCACATTTAATTGGAATAAACTGAGTTTGTCCCATTTTTACTTTAAAAAAAATATCTTAATCAAAACATTTAATTTTAAAAATTGTTTTTATTATGTCATAAAAATAAAATGACGAATTGTAAATAAAGTAAATAGTTTTATAAATTTTTTTTAATAATCCAAAAATTAATTAAATTTTTTTTTTCTTTTATATATTTTTTTCTTTAAATTTAAATAAATACATAATTCATTATTACATTATTGAAATAATTGAAAATTAAAATGTCTGCTATTTTTGCTCTTTCTGAAGATGAAAATTATATTTATATTAAAAATTTAAAAATACAATTGATAATTTCAATTTCTAAAATAAATGCTCAAATTATTTTATTAAATGAGCAAACTTCAAAAGTTATTTTAATTAATAATGAAAATTTATTTTTTGGAATTATGGGAATAATAAATATATGTTCAATACCTTGTCTAATATTAATTGAAAAAGCATTAGATTGTACAAGGAAATTAGAACAATTTTTTATAATTAAAAAATTAAAATATTATATATTAAATAAAGAAACTAATATTAAAATCAAAGAAGAAATTGAAAAAAAATTTAATAGTTTTTCCCAATCAATCATTAATTCTTCTATATATTTTTCTAATATATTAGATTTATCAACTTCACAGAATTCAATTAATAATATTATATATAAAGATATTAATTATTTATATAATGTAGATATGTTACAAGCTTTTTTCGAAGATATTAATCATAAATTACAATATTTTTATTCTAAATGTATTCAAGGATATATTAGTTTTTTTAAAAGTATTTTAAATGGACAAGACTTTTTGTTTTATTTTATTTCAAAAAAAAACCTATATATAAAAGATAATGAAATTTATAAAAATAAAATAATATTTACTTTAAGTAATGGGGATAAATATAGTTTAACATTTTTAACATCTTATAATCATAATTTATCAAATAAATTTAATTATATAACACAACATTTATTAAATATAAAATCAAATATTTTTCTTTCAGATAATTTAGATTTATTTGAAGACCAAATTAAAGAAGAAAATTTAACACTTGAAGTAAACGAAAAATCAAAAGATATACCATTTGATTATTTATATAATATTAATTATAATTATAAAAAATCAAATAATTACTTTACTCCTTCATTTTATAATGGAAAAAATTCAAAGCAAAAAAATAATTGTATTATAGTAACATCAGGATATGAAGAAATGATATCAATACTTAAAATATTTATTATTCAAAATATTCTATTATGTTTTAAAAATTATGAAGTTGAAGAAAATACTTCATATAATTTTTTCAATCAAGAAAAATCAAAAAAATTAACTAATAAAGAATTAATAAAAAGAATAAATTTTGAAGAACAATTAAACAAAATTATTTCCAATTTTAATAATATATTAAAGAAAAAAGAATCGAAAGATTTATTTGATGAAGAAAAAATTCCTGAAATTACAAAATTTGACCAAATTAATCATTCAATATTTAATTCTAATAATTTAACTATTTATATTCTTACTTTTAATTTAGCAGCACACAATGATTTTACAAATTTTAATTTGGAAAATTTATTATTTCCTAAAAAATATATTGAATATTTTTCAAATGATTTTTCACCTGATTTTTATTGTATTGGATTACAAGAAATTGTTGAATTAAATATTTCAAATATAATCTTTAAATCAAATTTTTCAATTGTAAAAACTATAACAGAAAAAATATCAACAATTTTATTTACAAAATTTGGATATCAATTAATATATAAACAAACTATGGTAGGTTTATTATTTTTATTTTATGTAAAAAGTCCATTAATTCCATTTATTTCAGAAATTATAGATTCAAATTGTAAAACTGGATTTATTGGATTAAGTGGAAATAAAGGATATTGTATGTTACAATTTTGTTATAATAATAAATATTTTTGTTTTACAACTGGACATTTTTGTGCAGGAGAATCAAAAGAAAATTTTAATCAAAGAAAAAATGAATTAACTAGTATTTTAACAAGTAATATTTCATCTTCTAAAAAGCCAAAATATAATTCAAATGATTATTATTTTATTTTTGGAGATTTAAATTTTAGAATTGAAATTAATAAAAACCAAATTTCAAAATCAGTATCAATTGAAAAAGATGAATTATTTGAAAAAAAAGATATTTTAATATCTTTAGATGAATTAAATAATTTATTAGATCAAATAAAAACATTAAATGAAGGAAAAATAGGTTTTTTCCCAACATATAAATATATTAAAAATACAAATAAATATAATTTACAAAAAAGATGTCCAGCATGGACTGATAGAATTTTATATGGAAATAGTAAAGGTAATAATATTACACAAATATTTTATGATGATATTGATATTAGAATTTCTGATCATAGACCTGTTTCATCTTTATTTCAAATAGATTTAAATTTATAAAATTAATATAAAATGAATTAATAATTATTATTTAAATTATGTATTTTAGATAATTCACTTATTAAACCTATACTTATTGGTTTTTGATATCCTAAATCTTTTTTTTCTTCT
>JAJMZS010000586.1:0-21570 GCA_023807205.1 Isotricha prostoma | reverse complement strand
TTATCATATTGATTATCCATTTTATTGTAATTATCTATATTATACTTTTGATTTTGAATAGTATTATTTTTATTTTTATTTGGGATATTATAATCATTTTGATTTGTATTATATTTATCTATGTAATTATAATTTTGATTTAGGATATTATTACTATTATTATCTTCCATATTATTATATTCATTTTTATTTTTATTATAATCACCTATATTATTATAATTTTGTTTTTGAGAAATAATGTTATTATATATATCTATATTATTATTTTTTTGATTTTGGCTAATACTATTATAATTAGCAATGTCATTAAATTGATTATTTAGACCAATATTTTTATTATTATAATTATTACTTTGATTTGGATAATTTTTGGTATTATGTATATTATTTTGATTTTGATGAATAGTATCAATATAATTATTATTATGACTTTGATATTGCTCTATATTTTTATTATAATTATAATTAACTCTATTATCTTCATTATCATATTTAACTTTAATTTTATTCTTCTGGAATTGATTTATATTATAATCATTAGCATTATTATTATATTCATAATAATTCTGGGTATTACTCCTTTGATTATTTGATTTGATAAAATCATCTTTTTGATTTTCTTGTTCAATTTTATTTTTTTGATAATTATTTATTATATACTCATTATTTATATTCTTTAATCCTTTTTCAATATTTCCTACTAATCTATAATAATTTTGCCTGTTATTATAATTATCATTATGCTTTTGTGAAAAAATACTAGAATTAATAACTTCTTTTATGGGACTTAAATTCCAATTTTCTTTTTTATTTTCATAACTAAAATTAACTTGAGTTGAAAAATTATCTCCAGAATTATTTTCTTCTTTTGATTCATTAGAATTATTATAATAATTATTATAATTATTATCATTATTTTTATTATAATTAATATTAATTATTTCAAATTTTTGATTTTGATTATTTAAATTAGGAATTTTATTTGGAGAAAATTTTATTGAATTATTATTATTTAAAGATTTATTATGTTCTGAATAAGTATTATTTATTGATGAACCATTATCATTCTCACAATTTTCATAAAAAAAACTTTTATTTGTACTATTATTTTTTTCATATTGATTATTATATAAATTATTAGTTTTAATTGGTGGTTTTTTTTTTTCATTATCATTTAATTGAAAATTAGAAGTTTGATAATTATTATAATTATAATCGTTATTGTCAATTTTCTTACTTTCATAACTATCTTTTCCAAAAGTAAATTGATCAATATTTTTTAAATTTAAATTATTATGTAATTGACTTGGTGTATGAAATTTTTTTTCATAATAATTTTTTCTTTGTTCAATAATATTATTATCTTTATTAATAGAATTATTATCTTCTTCATATGGAATTATTTTAAAATCTTCTCCTCTCATTTTAACTAAACCATCATTAAAATTATCAAAAGAAACTTGAGAAACTCTTAATTCTTCATTTGTATTATTTAAATTATTATTATTATTATTAATTGGGACTAATTTATATTTAATATTATTTATTATTATTATTTTTTGTCCATCTTCAGAATAAAATAATGATATTTGTTTTTTTTCTTTTTTATTTGATTCTTTTAGAAAATGAAGTTCAGTTAATTTTCCTTCTTTTACTATACTTTTTCTTTTTGTTTTTTCATTTTGTAAATTTTGTGAAAATGCAGATTTTCTTTTATTAGATAAATTAATAACATAATAGTTTAAATCTTCTTTTAATTCATTTTTTATTTTTTCTCTATTTTTTTCATCTTTAATAGCTTCATTATATTGATTTATATAATATTTTTTTGAAAGATTTGATTCAATTGGTATATTCATTTTTATTAGACGTTTTTTTAATTCATTCAATGTAAAGTCTTTTCCTTCTTTTAAATTTATTGACATATTATTTAAATTTATTTTTAAATTTTAATTAAATTAAAATATTAACATTTTATTTCTATTTTCAAAAACTTTTAATGATTTAACAATTAAATATTAATCTATTATTTAGTTCGTTAAATTTTAAATAAAAATAAATAAATATAATAATTATAAAAATGAAAAGTTTACCTCAATCAAATTCAGAAAGTTTTTCAAAAATAGTAATAAATAATCAATCTAATTTTAAAAGTAGAGCAAATCAAAATTCAGATTTTAATTCATTATTTTCAGTTAATAATAGTAATATGGACTCTATTGATAAAAAGATTAAAAATAAGTATAATTCAGCTATAGATTATTTAAATAATAAAAATAATAAACGTTCAGTTTCAGGAAATCAAAATTTGTATAATAATGAAAGATATATTCAATTAAAAAAAGATATGATATTCAATTTTTTTGATTCAAATACAGATAAATATAAAAATTTAAATTTACATATTAATTTTAATAGTAAATAATATACAAAATAATAATAATAACCAAATAAATAAAATTTACAAATCAAATAATTTTTTTAATAATTCTTCAAAAAAAACAAGAACAAGTGGGAAAGATAATATAAAAAAGAAAATAGAACATATATTAAATTCTCAAAAAAAAAAAGAAGAAGAAACAGATGAAAATAGAATAAATAAATCAATGAATCATCTTCAAACAAAGTCAATTTATAATGAAAAAACAAGAGAAAAAATGAAGCAAATATATGAAATTTTAAAACCAAAAAAAGATCCAAAAAAAAAAGGATTACATTATGAAGTTTTTGAAGAATCTTTAGCAGCATTTAAATTAAGAGAATTAAGAGAAAAAAAAAATCAACCTTCAATTTTAAATAATTTTGTAAATGGAATAGATGATAATAATCTAAATAATAATACTAGTAGATTTATTAAAAAAATAAATCCTCATGTTGATTTATATGATAATAAATATAATAATATTGAAAATATACAAAAATCTGCATCATGTCAAAGAATAATTCATATGACTAAAGTTTTAGATTCTGAAACAAAAAAAAATAATTTTAATGAATTTGATTATGGATTCAAAAAAAAAAATATTAATAAATATGAATTAAATAATGTTAAAAAAGATTTATTTGCAGTAACACATGAAAGAAAAATCAAAAATAAATTGATTGATTTTAATAAATTTACAATTTTTCCTGATATTATGAGAAGAAAAAAAGATGATGGTTTATTAGATGAATATGCAAAAAATAATTTACAAATTATCTCTGGAATTAAAAGTGATTGGGCTAATAAAAATAATAAAAATAATAATACTCAAAAAAAAAATGATAATAATAAAAATGATGGTGTTGAAAAAAACAATAATAATATAAATAATAATGAAAATAATGATAATACTAATTTTAATAATTTATTAAATAAAGTAGTTAATTTTAAAAATGAAGAAAAAAAAGAAAATGAAGAATTTAAAATTGATGATAAAGAAGATATAAATATCGATGATTTATTAGATTAATTTAAATAATTTTAATTAATTTTTTTTGTATTACTAATATTCAATTTTAAAATTTTTAGTTTTTTTAAATAATAATAATAAATAAAAAATATAATAATAAGGGTTAATATGGTAAAAAATAAATAAAAAATGATAGGAATAAAAGTAGGTTCTTTTTCATCAATGATTTCATATGGAGAAATAAAAAAAAGATCAAATAATTATGAATGTAATGTTTTATTATCTAAATCTTCAAAAAGAACAATTCCAACTCTTTTAACTTATTTACCAAATAATAGAGTAATTGGTGAAGAAGCAAAAATCTATTATAAAAGATATTATTCTTCTTCATTTAATTATATTAATAGATTAATTTCTCTAAATAAAGATTCAGAATTTGGAAAAAAAGAATTAAAATTATATTTTAACGATAAAAAATTTAATTATAATTTTTTTACTTATGAAATTGAGAATGAAAAAAAAAATATTGAAATAGATGAAATAGTTTATACCTTTTTCAAAAAATTATTTGAATATTTTATCACATCAGAAAATAAAAATATAGAAAAAATAATAACAAATATTCCAGATTATTTTACTATACCTCAAATTAATCATTTTTATAAAATTTTAGAAATTTCCTCAATAAATTCTAAATTATTAATTGAATCTGCAGCAATAACATTATATTATGCCTATTCTAAATTTAATGATTTATTTTATCAAGGTGATATTTGTAAATATGTTATTTTTGTTGATATTGGACATTCAAAAATTTCTTTTTTTTTTTCTAAATTTACTCATCATAATTGTGAAATATTAAAAAATCAAACTTTATTATTTTCAGGAGGAAGAAATATTGATGAAATACTCATAAAATATTTTAATCAAAAATTTAAAGAAATAAATGGTAAAGAATTTATTCATAATAAAAAAGCAATTATTAAAATTATGGAAGAAATTGAAAAAATTAAACAAAATTTATCTGTTAGTAGTGAATTTTTAATTAATATTGATGCATTTATTGATAATATTGATTTTGTTCTTCATATAAAAAAAGAAGAAATAAAAAAAGTATTATTTGATTTTACAAAAGAATTTTCAATAGAATTTAAAAGATTTTATGAAAGTTGTTTAAAATTATTAAATGAAAATGAAGGAATATCATATATTGAATTAATAAGTGATTTAACTAGAATTATTTTTTTTGAAAATGAAATTAAAAGAATTTCAAATATGCCAATTTCAAGAACAATTTCATGTGATGAATGTGTTGCAGTTGGAAATTCTCTTTATTGTCTTTTAGAAGAAGAAAAATTACCAAATAAATATATTTATTCTATATTTAAAAAATCAAAATATACTTTAATTTATACAATTAATGAAAAAGAAGATATTATTTTATTAAAGAAAGAACAAAGAATTCCTTTGAATTACTATATTAATTTGAATCTTGATGAATATAAAAAAATATCTATTTTAATTAAATATAAAAATGAAGAAGTATATACATTATTATTAACAAATGAAATAATTCAATATGATATAAATTTATATGAAATTCTAAAACAAAATAAAAGTGCAATTCAAATGAATATATGTTTTTTTATTAATATAAATGAAGAAATAGAAATGAAATCTATTCAAATTATTAAGCAAAATGGTGAATTAATTAATTTGGATATTAAGACATTAGTAAAATCAACTTTTAAAGATAATTTTATTGATATGAGAAAAACTATTTTATTTCAAAATGAAAAAATTTTAAGTCAAAATGATCTTAATTATAATATATTTTTAGAAAAAAAAGATAAATTAATTTCAAAAATTACAATGGTAAAAAAAAATTTACAAAATAATATAAATAAAGAATATTTCCAAGGAATTACTTTTGGACAATATTTAAATATAATAATTAAAAGTATTAATGAAGATAAAGATATTGAAAATAATGAAATTAAATTTATTAAATTTGTTGATGATTATTGTAAAATTTTTTCTAAAATATATGAAGAAAAAGCTAAAATAAAAAATAAAATTGAAAAATTATTAGATTTTTTACAGAAATATAATAAAAATAAAGAAAAAGAAAAAGAAATTGAAAAATTAAATTCATTACTTAATTCATTAAAATATATTATAGAAAATGAAGAACTTAAGAAAATAAAAGAAAAATTTGAAAAAATAGAAAAACAATAAAAATTTTATATTATTTTAAATTAAAATATTATTCCTTCAAAAAAAATTCATAATTTTATTAATTTAAAATTTCTTTAAATCACAAAAATTACTTCAAAAAAAAAAAAAAATAAAACTATTTTTTAAACTGAACAACAATACAACTCATATTATCACATCCTACTCCAGTATCAGTAAAAACATCAGGAGCTAGAATTTCATCATATAAATCTTCAATCATTTTGGAAATTTTTCCATTAGGTTGATTTTTAAATTTTTCTTTAAAAAAATCACAAACTTCTTGATTACTTTTACAATCCCAAATTCCATCACAAGCAATAACACAAAAATCACATTCATCACTTAAATTTTCAACTTTAATATCAGGAAAAGGAGAAATAATTTGTTCATCAGGTTTTAATTTTTCATCAATTTTATATTCTGAATCACCTAAACCTCTACTTAAATTTAAATTACCTAAAACTCTTCCATCAGAAACCCATCCACCTGCTTTTTCAATTCTTTTTAATTCACTTGGTATTTCTGGTTTATGATCAATACTCATTGCAAATGCTTCTCCATTTTTACATAAAACACTTCTTGAATCACCTGCATTTGCAAAAAATAATTTTTTCTCTTTTATACATAAAATACATGCTGTTGTTCCTGTGAACATTGATATTTTTGCATCTGGTTGTTCTTTTGGATCTATTGCTTCTCTTAATATTTCAATTTGAGAATTTTTTGTATTTTCACGTAATTTTGCATTTTCTTCTTTTGATTTTTTAAATTCTGATATTAATTCTTCACGACCTGATTCTGATAACATCATTTCATCCATTTTAAGATAATTTGATTCTAAAGCTGTTTTAATATCATTATTTAAATAATTTTCATTTTTTATTAATTCATCTGCAAAATGATGACCTACAAATAAAGCTACTTCACGTCCACCATGACCATCAAAAATACCAAAAAGATTTGTATCTTTATTTGGACCTAAGTCTAAACATGTCATGTGTGCATCTTCCATTTGCTTACGCCATCCTTGCATTGTACATGAACCATAACGAATCTAATTTTTTTTTATTTTTTTATATTTTTTTTGATTGAATGTTAGGTTTATGGACTTACTTGTGTGTTTTCACCATCTTCAGAATGTTTATCTTTTAAAGGAGTACTTAAGAATTCTCCCATTTAATTTTTTTAAATGTTTATTTATTTTAAATAAAATTAAATATTTGAAAAAAAATAAAAAAATATTTTTTTAAAGAATATATTTTTTTATTTATTTAAAATAAATATTAAATCAAATTTATCATTTTTAATTCAAAAAAACAAAAAAAAAAAGAAATAAAAAAAACCCATTTTTATTCATCATCATCATCATCACTATCTTCAAATTTAACAACCTTACTTTCTCCTCCAGTAATAACAGCTCCAGTTTTTTTAGCTTTTTCTAAAGGATCAACATTACCTCCTCTACCTCTTCCTCTACCTTTTTGTTGAAATCCTCCTTTTTTTTGACCAAATCCTCCTTTTGAATTAGAATTATCAATTCTTAATTCTCTTCCACCTAAACTTTCTCCATTTTTTTGAATAGCTTTCTCAACAGCTTCTTTAGAATCAAAATCAATATGAGCAAAACCTTTCATTTTTCCATCTTCATTTTTAGCAATTCTAATATCTAAAATTTCACCACAATCACTAAAAAAATTTCTAATATCATTTTCTTTACTTTTAAAACTTAAATTACCAACAAAAATAGAAAATTCACTTTTAGGATTATTTTTATTTCCTCCTTTATTTCCTCCTTTAACTTGACTATTTTTATCATTTGAATAACGAATATGAAGAGAACGACCATCAAGTTCTAAATTATTAGCATCTTTCATAGCTTTAAATGCTGATTTTCTATCATAAAATTTAACAAAACCAAATCCTCTTGATTTATTAGTTTTTTTATCTTTTGCAATTTGAGCAACTTCAACATCACCATATTTCATAAAATATTCAGCAAGAGATTGTTCTGAAGTATTAAAGGAGAGATTACGAACAAAAAGCTCTTCGAATACTTCATGTGGTAATTCATTATCTGATTCTTCTTTTTCTTTTTCTTCTTCTTTTTCATCTTCTGAATCTTTTTCTTTTTCTTTTTTTTCTGAATCAGAATCTTCTTTTTCTTTTTTTGGAGTTTTTTTTTTTGGATTTTTTTTTGGTTTTATTTCTCTTTCTGAATCAGAATCTTCTTTTTCTTTTTTTTGTGTTTTTTTAGGAGTTTTTTTTGGTGTTTTTTTTGGAGTTTTTTTTGTTTTTTTTGGTTTTATATCTTCATCATCATCATCTTCATCATCATCTGAATCCTCTTTTTTTGGAGTTTTCTTTTTTATTACTTTTTTGGGTTTTTTTTCTTCTTCTGATTCATCATCTGATAATTCTTTTTTTTCTTCTTTTTTTAATCCTTTTTTTGGAGTTTTTTTAGGAGTTTTTTTTGGTGTTTTTTTTGTAATTTTTTTTGGTTTTTCTTCTTCTTCTGATTCATCTTCAGATTCATTTTTTTTTGTTGATTTTTTTTTTGATTTTTCTACTCTTTTTGTTTTTTTTTTTATTATTTCTAAATCTTCATCATCAGAACTTTCTATATCTTCTTTTTCTTCTTTTTCTTCTTTTTTTTCTATTTTTTTTGATGTTTTTTTTACTTCTTCTTCTGAGGATTCTGAGTCTGAAAGTCCTTCATCTAAATTCTTTTTACCCATTAAAAGATAAAAAAATAAATTTTAATGATTCATATATATTAAAGATAAATAATTAAAATATTAATAATTTCTTATTGATTAAATAAATTAAAAAAAAATTATAAAATCAGAAAAAATGTGGAATTTTTTTAATTTTTTCATTTTATATCATATTTTTTTTTCTTTTGAAATTTATGAATGAAATTTGATAAATAAAACAAAAGAAAAAATTTTGATTAAGTAAAATTATTTTTTTATTGTAAAAAAAAATTATTATAATTAATAAATTAAGAAAATTAAAAAAAATAAATTTGAAAATAATAAATAAAATATTTAAAATTTTTTTTAAAATATTAATTTCTTAATTTATTAAAATATTTTAATATGTCAAATAATCAAATATTAAAAAAAAGAAAAATCAATTCTATAATCTCACCATCAATTTCAACAAAAGAATCATTTAATTTAATAACAAATAAAAAAAATAAAAAAATAAGAAATAATTCTTATGCAGCACAATCAAATTTTAAGACTTATAACAATAAAAAAAAAAGTTATTCAGATTTATATCTTTCAATAAGTAAAATAAATTTATATTTAAAATATAAATCAAATGAAAAATTTGAATATTATTTAATTTCATCATTAATAAAAAAAAAGAAAGGAAGATTTAATTTATTTTTTAATGAATTAAAAATATATAATGATGAAAATGATTATTTAAGAAGATTTTATTATTTAACTGATTCCAAATATAGAATTCCAAAATATTTTCAATATTATAAAAATTATTTAGATTATTTTTGTCGTCCTTTTATTATTGGAAAATCATCAAATAAAATATTATTAAAACATATGGAAAAAGCAGCAGAAGAATTTTATAAAAATAATTTTCAAGATGAAGAAAAAAAAAATGAAGAAAAAGAAAAAAATAAAATTACAAAAATTCATACTAATATTTTTTCTCAAAAAGTTATACAAGAAATTGAAAATGAGAGATTAGAAACGAATGAAAAAAAAAATAAATTTTTAAAAAAAGTAAAATCTTTTGATGGAATAATTATTAAAGAAAATGAAGATATAAGTTCTTTTTTTGGAATAAGTAAAATAAATTATCAAATTACTTCTTATGATGATTCTAATATTAAAAATAAAAAATATGAACAATTATCAATGAATTCTATTTTAGATTTAATTGATAAAGAAAAAACAAAAAAAAATGAAAACAAAGAAATTAAGAAAAAAGAAAAAAAAGTAGAAAATAATAATTCAAATAGTACAACATTTAATTCAAATAATGTTTCAAAATTAAATAAAAAAGAAATTAAAAATAATATAAATAATTTAAATTTAAAATATATTTCAGATATTTTTTCTCCAAAAAATAAAATAAAAGAATGTTCAAATAATAATAATAACAATATTAATAATAATATAAATAATATAATATTAGAAAAATTAAAAGAATCTCTTCATTTTAAAACAAAAAAAAATATATCACCAAATAAATTAATATTAAATGGTTTTAATGATTTTATTCCTCCATTTAATAATATTCATAATATAAAAGAATCACATTTAAAATATTCATATAGTACAAAAAATTTAAATAGTATGAATTCAACACATAAACAATTTTCAAAATTAACAATATCAACAAATTTTAATCCTGTATTTCAACATTTATTAAAAAGACCAAGAAGAGGAGTAATTTTCAAGCATAATAATAATCATCAATCAATTAATACATCTTCTTTATTTTTAAAATCACCAATGCATATTTATTCAACTCAATCAAGAACAATAAGATCAAATAGTAATATTATAAAAAGAAAAAATAATTCTTTAGGAAATAGTAAAAATGGAAGTCAATTTTTATCGACTAAACAAATTTTAAATAAACATTTAGAAGAAGATACTATTTATAATAAAAAAAAAAGTTTTAATATAAGTAAAAAAAGTAATGATGAAAGTTTAAAATATGGTAATAGTAGAAATAATATTCATAAAAAAATTCCTGTTATTAATTTAAATAAAATTCAAAGTTCTTTAGATTTTATCAAAATGAATAGAAATAAATTGAAAACTATAAGCAAAAGAAAATTTGGGAATAAATAATAGATTTTTAAATTATTAATATTTTATTAATAGTGTATTTTTTTGTGTTTTATTTTTATGAATTTTTTAAATTAAAAATATATTATTTAATAGTATTAATACTTAATTATTCAATAAAATTATAATATTATATAAAAAAAAAAATTTAAAAATCAATTTTTGTAAAATTTACTAAATTATTTTTTATTTTAATGAAAAAAACTCTAATTCTATAATATCAAAATTTTTTAATCCTCCATTTAAGTCAAAAATAGTATCTTTAATTTCATCTCCATAATTTTTAGGAAAATTACAAAAATTATTTTTTCCTATTTTCCATTTAGAATTTATAATTAAATCTTCACCAAATTTAATATTATTATCTTCATTTAAATAATTTAAATTATTTTCTTTTATAACATCATATCTTTTTTTTTTATTTAAAGAAAAAAGAAAAGAATAATTATCTTTTGTTTTATTTAAATTATTATTAAAATAACCTCCAAATCTTTTTCCATTTTCTAATTCAATTAAAATTAATATTTGATTAGAATTATTTAAACATTTTTTTAAAATATTTTTTGTAAAATCTCCTTCAAAAGTTCCTTTAAAACAAATTTCAATTTTTAAATTGTTTATCCAATTAATTATCATTAAATATTCTTCTTTATTTGCAATTATATCTGTATTTTTTTTATTTTGTAAATTTACCATATATAAATTTATTTTATTTGAAAGATATTTTATTTCATTTTCATATTTATTTATTTCTTTTGATATTTGATTTTTTTGTAATATAATTTTCTCTTTTTGTTTTTTTAATGATAAGTAAAAAAAAAATATAATAAATTCAAATATTATTAAAATTATTAATATATATTGATATATATTTTTCATTTTTGCTTTTTCATTTTCTGAAAAAATTTTGAGTATTTCATTATCAATTATTAATTTTTTTCCTTTCATTAAATATACATTTTCATAAAAAAAAATGTTTAAAAAAACAAAAAAAAATATAAAATGATAAGTAAATTATTTAAATATGTATTTTAAAAATATTTTAAAATAATATAATAAGATTATGTTATAAAAAATAATTGACAAAAACATTTAAATATGGAAGAAGAAAATATTTATTCTCAAATAAAAAATATGGAAATTAAAGCAGATAGTTTAATTTCATCTCGTTATTTAAATGTATTAAGAAAACAAAAAAATTTAAATATTAAATGTAAAAATTCAAATATCTCAATTAATTATTCTTCAATATTTAAAATTTTTGAATTAAATGAAGAAAGTTTTTTAGAAAATATTTTATTTATTTTTGAAACAAATAATTCAGATGTATTAAATAATATAAATAAACAAAAATCATTATTATTATCTCCATTAGATTTATCAGTAAAGAATATTTTATTAAATAAAAAAAAAGAATATTTAATTCCATATATTTTTTTAATATTAGGAACTATTATTTTTATTCATTTATTAACATTTATTTTTAGTCAATATTTTATTGTTAATATCTATTTAATAAGTTGTGTTGCAATTTCAGAAATGTTTTTCACTTTAGGTTATTTTTATTATGAAAAATTAAATGAATCTGAATGTTTTAATTTTCATTATCAATATGTTAAACCTTTACATATTTATAGTATTTGTTTAATTTTAATTAATTTAATTATTATTTTTTCCCCTTTTTTCTCTGGAACAAATTTAAATAATTTTATACATAATCATAGAATTAATTTTATTATTACATATATTTTAATTTGTATTCCTTGTTTAATTGCAACTTATTATGAATTATATTCTTTAAAAGATGGTGAACATACTCAATTTAGAGAAATAACTGAATTAGGAACTATAGGAATTTAAATATTGATATAGTTATATTTAAATATTCATATAGTAATATTGAAATAAATTTGAAAGAATAATTTTAATTTATTTTTTAATTATTTTTAATTTAAATTAAAAAATGTTAAATTCAAATTTTGAAAATAAAAAATATTACATTGATAATAATAAAGAATTATCAAATATTATTGAAAAAATTATAAATGATGATGAATTAATGTTTATTCCTTTTTTAACTGAAATAAATAATGTTACTTTTGACTTTTATTTTTTCTTTATTACAAATAAAAACAAATTTTCAAATCAAATTTATTTTTTAAAAATTTTTTCATCATTTTTATACGAAAACAACGTAAAAATTATAAAACTAATCTTTCAAAACTCATTAAATTTCATTATAACAAGAATAATTCTTCATCAAAAAAATCAAAATCAAATTTTATTTTTGAATGAAAGTAAAAATATAATTGGAATAATATCAAATATTTCAGATTTATTAAATGAAAATATAAATATTATATCAATTCCAACTATTAATTTTAAAAATGAAAAAATTAAAAATTTAAAATTTTCTTTTTTTGATAATTATTTTGGTGTATTATTAGAAAATAATAATTTTTTATTTTATAATGTAGAGAGTCAAATATGTGTTTTTAAATATAATTATTTCAAAAATAATAATATTGTAGACTTTAATTTCTTTTCACATTCATTAAAATATCCTTCTTTAGAATATTTTGCTGTTATTTTTATGAATGAAAAAGGACAATTTGAAATTTTATCTCCTTTAATTCCTCCTTTTTTTAATATTGAAGAAACAAAATTTAAAGAATTGCAAAAATTAAAAAAAGGAAATGATAATATTATTTCAAATATAATTTTAGAACTTGAAAAATCAATAAATATTAATAATAATAATCAAAAATTAAATCAAATTAGATGTGAAGATTTGTTTAATAGTATAATAATAAATTTATCAACTCAACAATTAAAAATTTTAAATTTAATTTCAAATTATAAATCTGATAATTTAATTTATGATGGAATGTATATTTTAAATAATACTTATCCATATATTATAATAAGGAGTTCAGGAAATATTTTTGATATAATAATTTTAAGTTCAGAAATTAATTTAACTTTAAAAAATAATATTGATAACTTAAAAAGAGTAAAAAATGATTTATTTGTTTTAGAAAGTTTTAAAATTGATTATAATAATAAAGGTATAATTAAATTCAGAGAATTTGAAAATTGTTTATTTGTTAATTTAAATAATAATATTTGTATTTTGAATATAAATTACATAAATGAATTATATAAAATAATTCATAATCAGGGTTTATTTATTGATGAATTGTTTACTTATAAATTTCATTCTAATTATTTTCAAATTACTAAAAGTGATAATAAAAATAATTTTATTATACCAACTCCTTTTATGAATAATTTCATTTTAATTTCTTCAAAAGAAAATTTTAAAATTTATACTTTAAAATTTAATATTGATAATTTATATAATGAGAAGTTCAATGTAAATAAAGAAAATGAAATTCAAAATCTTTTATTAGAAAAAGATAATTTAAAAAATGAATTGTCACTATTAAAAAATGATTTTATTTCCATATCAAAAAATATCAAATCTAATAAAAATATAGATATAAATTTAGGAGAAATTCAAATAGAAGAAAATGAATCTGAAAATAATATTTTAAATAAAATAAAACTATCTTATCTAAAAGTAGAAAATGAAATAAATCAAATCTCTTCTTTTTATAAATTAAAAATAGATTTACTTCTCAATTTGTTGAAAAATATAAACTCAATTTTAGTAAATTTAAATAATAAAAAAGAAAATATTTCAGAACAAATTGACTCAATTGAGAAAAAAAAAAAAGAAATCAAAAATAAATTTAAACTAATTTTTGAAAAATATGAAACTATTTATAATAAAATTGATAATATTATACAAAATAAAATTAATAAACCTATTTTAAATGAAAATATTAAAAGTATTCTTTTAACAAAATTAAATGAATTAAAAGTCAAAAATCAAGAATTAAATAATAATTTATCTATAATACAAAATTATAATTTAAATATCGAAAATATAATTGATTTTAAGGGATTAGAATTAAATCAAAATCATATTTCTAAAGATTTATATGATAAATTAGATTTATTTAAAAGACAAATTTCTCAATTATTTTCAAAAATCAAAGACGAATATAATGAAATTGAAAATTTAAATAATAATATTTAAAAAAAGATTTGTTTTGTAATTTAATATAAAACTAAATTTAAAAATAAAAAATATTATTTAAAGTATTCCTCTATATTATAAATAGTTTAATTATTATAAATTTCATTTATTTAAATTTTAATTAATAGAAACTTGCAAATAATTATTTATTTATATAATTAATGAAGAATAATTTAAGTATAAAAGGAGATATTAAATTAACAAAATCAGAAATAATAGAAAGAATAAATAAAATATTTTTAAATAATTCTTCTTTTTCAAAAGTAGAAAATGATTATTTGATAACTCAACAAAAAATAATTGACATATTAAAAAAAAGTAAAATAATAGAAAAAAAATTAATAAAAATAAACGAAGTTGATATAATGTTAACTCAAATAAATCAAAAAAAAAAATACAATTTAAAAGACTTTATTAATTTTATAACAAAATTATGTGAAAAAATATATAAAAAAGATTTTCAAAAAGATAAAAAAGGAATAATGAATTATTTTTTAAATTGTTTTTTTAATAATTATGAAGAGTATTTAGATGAAAATTCATCAAAAAATTTTATAGAAACAATAAATAATAATTCAACAACAATAAAATCAATTGAAACAATAATTACAACAAAAATTGATATTCATGTTGCAGAATTATTATGTAAAATATATCATTCGTTAAAAAAAATATATGAATTTTACTTTAATGAAGAATTAAAAAATAAAATTGATGATGAAAAATTAAAACAAATATCTTTAAATAATTTAATTATTTTTTCAAAAGATTTTGAAATTATACCTTATTTAATATCTGAAAGTAAAATTGTTACTTATTATAATTTTGTTTTAAAATATAATTTGGAAAATCCTGAAATTCAAGACGAAATTTTATTAAATTTCTGTAATAATGAAAATAATGAAAATGATGATTTAAGTTTAAGTGAAATAAGAAACAAAAATCCTTTAAAAGATTTTGGTAAATGTTATAAATTTACTATGTTTATGTATTTTATATATCATTTTTCACTTGTTACTTATTATAAACAAATTCAATTAAATTTTACTAGAAAAAATAATAAAATAAATGAAATAGATATTTTACTTTATTATTTACAAAGATTAGAAAATTCAAACGGATTCAATATTTATATTAAAAAAAAAGGTTCTACTATTAATAGTAAAAAATTAACTTTTTTACCTCCTAAAAATTATATTGAAGAAATAAGAAAAAAAATTGAAGTAGAAAATAAAAAATTAGAAGAAATAGAAAATCAAAATTTAAAAATTTCTTTAAATAATAACACAATAAATAATTTATCAAATACTCAAATAACAAATAATAATACTATTTCAAATAATAATTTAACAAATATAAACAATATTGAAAAAGAAAAAGGAAATATAATATGTAAAACAGGAATAAGAGAAAATACATTAATAGATAATAAAATGATAAAAACATTTAATTCAAAATCAATATATGAAATCAAAAATTACAATTTAAAAGAAATTTTAAATTTAAATAGTAAAATGATATCATTAATAGAAGAAAATATAGAAGGATTATCAGAGTTATTTTTAAAATTTTCAAAAGTGAATGATAAATTAACTTTTAATAGAATGTCATTATCAGCATATATTAAATTTTTAAAATATGCAAATATTGTAGTAAAAATTCCAGAAGAAATGAAAAAACAATATTCAAAAATGGGAGAACAAATTATGAAAAAGAATTTTAATATTTCTGAAATAAAAAGATTTGATATTAAAAATGGAACGAAAACTTGTGCACCTTTAATTTTAAATGAAGCAGAAAAAGATTATAAAAAAAAAATAGCTCAAATTGTAAATGCAAATAAAAAAAATTTTGATAAAATAAGTGAAAGTGATGCTTCAATTGTCTTTTTTTCATTAACTGGAACTAAAAATTTTAACAATAAAAATATACAAAGTCAATTTGACAAAAATTCTGGTTTTAATTATCAATTTGGAAATAATAATTTTAATACTACTTCTTTTGATAAAAAAAATGATTTACAAAATCAATTAAATGTTCCTTCTAAATTAGATTTTTTACTTTTTTTAAAAAGTTTTGAAGTAATAAGTGCAAAATTATATCCTAATAAAACTTTAAATGAAGCTTATTTAGAACTTTTTTTAAATAAAATTAAACCAATTATTCCAAAACAATTTATTATTAATTCTAATGATATACAAATTAATTTAAAAAAAATTAATAATGAAAATATTAAAAACTTTTTAATAAAATTTTCTCCTATAATTCAATCATTGTATCCTTATTATTGTGATGAATTATTTAAGATGAGATTTAATCATTTTTTTGCTTTTTATAGAGATTTTAGCATATTTCCAGATTTGATTAATTTAAATAAATTAAAAACTATTTTTTTTACTTTATGTGAATCAAATAAAAATATTGAAAATAATGAAAAAGAAATTAAAGAAGATTATAATGAAGATAATCAAAGTGAAAATAATGAAATTAATAATAATGAAAATTGTAATAATAGTATTGAAGAAAATAATAATTTTAATATCAAAGAAAAAAAAAGTGACATTGATGTTAATAAGAAATTAAATTATAATAATAATTCTTTTTTAAATGAAGATATTTATAATAAATCATATTTAAATGAAGCTAATAACAAATCAAATTATTATAATAATAATGAAAATAAAAATTTAATTAAAACAGAAATAAATGATATAAAAACAGAAATAAATGAAATTAAAACAGAAAAAAATAAAAATACAATAAATTTAAATGAAAAAAAGGATATAGAAAATTATTCAAAAGATCAAATTGATTTTACTTTATTTTTAGAATCTTTAGCCATTTCTGCAATGTTTTTTAATTATAAAAATATATTAGATGAGATGGATAGAATGTTATTTTTGGCAGAAAGAATTTATCAAAGTAAACCAATTAATGAAGTAATAATGAAAAATGAAATGAATAATAATATAAATAAATTATTTGAAGAATTTTTAAAAAATATTAGAGAAGAATATAATAAAAATGATAATAATATTAATAATAAGAAAAAATTTATTGAATTTGATACTCTTTTTGATGATGATAATCCAGATTATAAAATTAGTAAATTATAAATAATATTATAAAAATTTTTTTTTGAATAAATATTAGAAAATCATTAATAAAAATATATTAGAATTATAAATTATATAATATTAATTATTTTACTAATTTTATATTATTATATTTCTTTAAATGTTTCATTTAATCTTAAATATTCTCCATCATAATAATATTTATCTTCAAGATTAATAATAATAAAATTAATTAAATATTCTAATTTATCTTCAGTAATAGAAAGATATTTTTTTACTTCTCCTTTTTTTTTTTTATATAATCTAATAAAAGGAAGTTCATGAAACGTTTCATTATATAATTCATTATCAATTGCATTAAATTCAGCAATTGTAAAATTATTTTTTATTTTTTCTACTTTTTTTCCTAATTCTTCATATACTTTTTTTATTCTTTCAGTTTTACTTGAATAAGGATTATAAAATTTAACTAAAACATCTTTTGTATTATTAATTACTTCTTTTTCAAAATTATCACCTACTATTTTTTTAATTAAATTATTTTCATTTTCTATATTTATTTTTTGAGATTTTACTTTTAATTTAAATTTATCATTCAAATAATCATTTATAAAATTTTTAAAAGATTCTTCTTTGAAAGTTTCATTATAAAAAAATTTTTTATAATTTCCATTTTGATAATAAATCAAAGTAATTTTAGAATTTAAATTTTTAAATGGAAAATTAATATAGTTAACTAATCTAAAATATTTTTTTTCATCATAAAGACAAAAGTAAATTTTATCTTTTCTAAATTGTTTTCCTAAATTATAGAAATAATTTTCAAATTTTTTATTTTCACTTTTATTAAAATTTAAATTTATAAAAAATACAGTTTTTTTCTTATTTGTTAATAAAAATAATCCATCATTTCCTTTCATTAAATAAGGAAAATAATGTAAATCAAATAAATTATCAAAAGTACTATCATTAATTTTTCCTTGATTAAAATTTATTTTTTCATTAAAATTAGTAAAAATTGCAATACTATTTGGTTTAGCAGAATATAATTTAATTAAACTTTCATCTTTTAAAATACCATATAAATTTTTTTTTTCATTATTAGCTTTATTTTCAAAAATTTTTATTTCATTTTCATCATTACCAAAATAAATATAAGAAATATAATTTTTATTTTCAAATTTTTTTTTAATTTCTTCTATTGATTTAATTTCAATTATTCTTTGTTCATATTTTGAATTAAAAAAATCTAAAAATGATTGTTTACTTATTTTTCCATTATATATATCATTATTTTTTCCAAAATTATAAAAATAAAATAGTGTAGGATAAAATTCTATTTTATATTCTTTTATTAATGAGTGAAAATAATATGAATTAATTATTCCAAAAATAAATTTATTTTCATTATTATTTAATATATTTTTAAATATTTTTATCCCATATTGACTTCCTTCACTCCAAGGAGCATAAAATAAAATAAATAATTTTTCATATTTTAAAAATGCTTCTTTTAAAGTATTTGGGGTTAAATATAATATTGAATCAATTTTTGGTAATGAAATTTCTTCATTTATGAATTTTGAAGGTGATAAAAAATCATTTAAAAAATATGATAATATTGTTTTAAAATTTGTAATTATTAAAATTAAAACAGAAACATTTTTCATTTTAAAAAAAAAATAAGAAATTTTATTAAATAAAAATAGATTTATAATATATTTTATATTATTAAATTTACATTAAATATAAATTTCAAAAAAATAAAATGTATAAAACTTTAATTAATTAAATTAAATATTAAAGATTTATTTTTTATATTTTTTCTTCAGTAAAATTTCTTCTACTTTCATTAATTAATTTAATAAAATTTCCATCATTTTCTAAATAAAAACTAGAATATTTAATAATAAAATTAATCATATCATTAACACTTCTATCACCAGCATATTCATAATATATTTTTTTATTATTTCCATTCCAAAAAATTAAAGTTGGATAACCTTTAATTTGAAAATAATCAAAATCATTTTCAGCAATATTAAATTCTGCTATTTTTATATAATTATTAATTTTTTCAAATTTTTTTCCTAATTCTTCATATAAAGGAGAAAGTTTAATACAATGTCCACAATATGGAGAATAAAATTTAACAAAAATGTCTTTTTTATTATTTATTACTTCATTAATAAAATTATCTTTTACAAGTTTAAATATTGTTTTATTATTATTAATTGGTATTTTTTCAGATTTTAAAGGAAGTTTGTAATAACCTTTTAAATAATTATCAAAAAATATTATTATTTTTTCATAACTAAAAGTTTCATTAAATGAAATATTATTTATATCTCCTTGTTTAAAATCAATAATAGAAATTTTAACATTTGATAAATTAGTATAATTAATAAATTCAATTAATTTAAAATCATTTTCTTCATTTAAAAAACAAAATCTTAATCTTCCTCTATAAATTTTTGCTTGTTTATAAATAAAATCATTAAAATCTTTAATTATATTATTTTTCACTACAAAAACAATACTTTCTTGAAAATAAGACATTTGATCTAATGCATCTATTACACTTAAAATATAAGGAAATTCATTTAATTTAATTAATGAATTTATATTATTTTCTGTTATATTATTTTCTATTAAATAATCAAATTTTTCATCATATTCTTTTATTAATAAAAGAGTTCTTTCCTTTAAAATATTATATTCTTTATATAATTTTTTTTCATTTGTCAAATAATAATTATGTGAATAATCTTTTAAAGATCTATTTATTAATGTTTTAATATCATTTTCATCTTTTCCAAAATATATAAAATTTATTCCTTCTTTGTTTTCTATTTCTTTACTTTGATTCAAATTAAATAAAAAATGAAATGGATTAATTAAATTTCTATAAAAAAATTCATTTAATCCTTCATAAGTTAATTGACTATTATAAATTAATTTTTCTTTACCAAAATTATTAAAAAAAATAATAGTAGGATAATAATTAATATTAAATTGATCTCTTGTTTTTATATAATAATCAATATTAATTTGTCCTAAAGACATATTATATTTTTTTATATCTTTTGATTCAGAAAATTTTTGAAATAAAGGTAAAAAACTTTTACAATATTCGCACCAAGGAGCAAAAAAAATAATTGTTATTTTTTCATTATTTAAAATTGCTCTTTCAATTGTTAAATCTGTTAATAAAAGAGTTTGTTTTATTTTAGGAAAAAATTCTTCATTTGAAATATAATTTTTAATATTCAAAGTTGAAATTAAAGAAAATAAAAATAAAAAAAAATATTTTTTCATATTTATTTATTTTTAATTTTTTGTTTAAATAAAAAAAATTTTTATTGTTTATTTTATAAAAACGTTTTTAAAAGTTATTATTCAGCATTAAAATGAAACTTTTCAATTTCTTCAATTTGATTTTGGTTTGTTAAATTTCTTATTATTAAATGCACATAATAGAATCCTTGTCTTGGAGGAATATTAAATCTTAATTTAATATATTTTGAAGAATGAGAATCAATTTCGATATTCTTTTGTACTAATTCTAACATTGGGTCTGTTGTTTCAAGAAATAATGTTTTTTTATAATTATCTGGATTTAAATAACTAAATTTTTTTTTTAATAATTCTCCTCGGTTACAGTTTATCATTTTATATTCTTGTGTTATTGATATATATTTTGATAAATCTATTTTTGTGTTTATTTGAGTTACATTATTCATTTTTGATTTAATTATTTTTTAATTTAAATTTTGATTATATATTTTATATTAATTTATATTTTATTTTTTTTTGTAATTTTTAAAAAGGTTTTAAATTTAAAAAAGATTTTGTAATGATTATTACAAAAATTTAAACTGATTGGGGATTGGGGATTGGGGATTGGGGATTGGGGATTGGGGATTGGG
>JAJMZS010000585.1:0-21731 GCA_023807205.1 Isotricha prostoma | reverse complement strand
TAATTTATAAATTTCTAAATAATAGAATTTAAAATAAAAATATTTTTTACAAACTTTTCTGAAAATATAGTTTTTGTATTATATAAAATTTAAGAATTGATAATTTATTAATTATATAAGTTAATTTAATCAAATTATATTTTTATATCCAAAATTAAAAAGAAAAATATATCAAAAAAATAGAATTAAAATAAAATAATAAAAAAAAAATTTATTATATTTAATACAAATAATTTATAATAATATAATAAATTTAATGGAAACATTATATATAAAAAATAAAAAAAAAACTAAATGGGTTCAAAATGTTCATCTTTAAATTGTAATTCAGACTTAAAAAAAATAGGAGAAAAGACAAGAAAACAATCAACCCAATCACTAATAAATTTAACAAATCAAATAATAGTTCCAGAATACAAAAAAGATGTAGAAAAAGATTATTACAAGATACAATTCTTAGGTAAAGGTGCATTTGCAAGTGTTTATGCAGTAAAAAATAAATTAACAGGAATAATAAGAGCAGAGAAAACATATGAGAGAAAAAAATCAGTATTAAAAGATGAAACAATATTAAACGAAATAAAAATTTTAATTGAAATGGATCATCCAAATATATATAAAATATTTAGTTTTTATTCAAATGAAAATAATTATAATATAATAACAGAATTATGTTCAGGTGGTGAATTATATGATGAAATAATTAAAAAAGCACCTTTTAATGAAAAAAAATCATCTTATATAATGTATCAAATATTATCTGCAGTTAATTATTTACATAAAATGAAAATTATTCATAGAGATTTAAAACCAGAAAATATATTAATTATAAATAAAGATGAAGATGAAGATGATAATAATAATAATGATGATTTATTATATATTAAAATATGTGATTTTGGTGCTGCAAAATGGTTTCAAGAAGGAATTAATGAAAAATCTATTACTGGATCACCTTATTATATTGCACCTGAAGTTCTTGAGAAAAATTATAATGAAAAATGTGATTTATGGTCTTGTGGTGTAATAATGTATATTTTATTATCTGGTAAAGTACCTTTTAATGGTAAAAGTAATAATGAAATATTTGAAAATATTAAAAAAGGTGATTTTGATATTGAAAATGGTGTTTGGAAATTTATATCAAAAAATGCAAAAGATTTAATTTGTAAATTATTAGAAAAAAATGTTAATAAAAGAATAAATGCAAATGATGCATTATTACATAAATGGTTAATTGATAATGAAAGTAAGAAATTATTTATTAAAATTGAAAATAAAGTTATTACAAAGAAATTAGTTAATAATTTAATTAATTATAAAGCAAATTCTGTTATTCAAGAAACTGCACTTGCTTATTTAGTTCATAATTTTAATCAAACTAGAAATGTTATTAATGCTTGTAAGTTATTTTGTGAAATTGATACTGATAATGATGGTAAAATTAATGAAAAAGAATTATTTTTAGGATTAAAAAAAATTATTAGAAAAAAAAATTTAGATAAAATATGTCAACAAATTTTTAATAATATTGATATGAATCATAATGTTTATGTTGAATATGAAGAATTTGTAAGAGGTGCTGTTGATAAAGAAAAATTTTTATCTGAAAATATTTTAAAATTTGCTTATAGATATTTTGATAAAGATGAAAATGAAGAAATTAGTTATGATGAAATTGAAATGATTTTTAAAGATAATATTATTGATAAAAATAAAATATGTGAAGGATTAAAAAAAATTATTGATGAAGTTGATTCTAATCATGATGGGAAAATTACATTCGAAGAATTTTGTATTGCTATGAAAAAAATGTTAATTCCATAATTAAACAAATAAAAAATTTAAAAAAAAATTTTTAAATTAATAATTAATTATAAAAATATATAATTAAAAAAAAAAAAATATTTATGACACATTTACAAAATTTTATTTTGCCAAAAATTAATAAAAATAATAAATAACTATTTTAATAAATAATAAATCAATACATTAACATAAAAAATAAAAAAAAAATTCCAAAAAATCAAAAAAAAAAAAATTATTAATTTTTTCTTCTATGAATATAAACAGTAGCAATACCCCAAGTCATTAATCTTCTAAAACCTCTTTTAGATTCCCAATCAGAATTTAAATTTGTTAATCTTTTACTAAAAGTAACAATAATAGTACCTTTTTTACATTCATTATTAGCTTTAATTGCAATTTTTCTAATTAATTCCTCAGAAAAACAAGTAGAATTAGCAAGCATTAAATTAGCATCTTTCCAATTTTCTTGTAAGAAATCTCCATTAATTAAATTTAAAGTATTTGGTTTAGAAAATTCAAATAAATTTCTATTTTCTTTTAATATTTTTTCAATATTTTTATAATATATATCATACATTTCTTTACTTAATTTATATAAATTTTCTATAAATTCTATTCCAATTAATTTATAAAATTGTTTTATTAAAGAAAAAGCAAGAACACATTTTCCTGCTCCTGAGCCTAAATCAATAAAAATTCCATTTGAATTAACGTATCCATATTCTCTTTTTAAATATTCATAAATATATGCAATTGAACGAAATGTCTATATGTAATATTAATGTAAAAATTAATTTATACTATTTCTCCATATACAAATGATGAGTCTTTTATTCCTTTTTTCTCTCTTTCTTCTCTTGATTTATCTTTTGCTAATGATAAAGATTCTTCTGTATAAAATGAATTAAATATTTTTTCTAATTTATAATATTTTATTTGGTCTTTTATTTCTATTTTAATTGGCATATCTTCTTCATTTGATTTTGGTAAAAAATATTTTTCTGCTTCTTTTATTTCTTCTTGGGTTAAATTTATATTTATAAATATATTTTTCGGGTTCATTAAAATTAAATAAAAATATTGTTTGTAAATATAAAAAATAATAGATTTTTCTTTTATTTTTTTTTATAATTATAATTAATAATTAAACAAAATAACTTTTCAAAAAAAAAAAAATGCTTGATATTTTATATGTAGAAAATCCAAGAGAAAAGAAAATAAAAAATTTCTATTTAAATGATATGAATTACTATAATAAAAATTCAATTAAAATGCGTCATAAAAAATATAAAATAATAAATAGAATACATTTAGAAAAAGAAGAAGAAAGAAAAAGAAATCCAGTTCCAAAAATGTTATATTCAACTGGAGGATTTCGTTTTCATACAGATAATGAAATAAAATTAATAAAAGAAAAATTAAAAGAAAATGTTAAAGAAACAGTAGAAAAAGCAAAACCAATAATTGAAGATGTTGTACATATGATAAATAATTTTAATATTAATTTTGATGAAGAAGAAGAAGAAGAAATTGAAGATGAAGAAGAAAAAAATGAAAAAAAAAATAAAAAAATTAAAGAAATAAAATATTTAAGTGATGGTGATTTTTTTATAACAAAACCAGAAGAAAAAATAATAAAAAATGAAATTATTGAGAATGATTTAAATAATGTAAAAGTTGCTCAATCTAAAACAATATATTCAGAAAAAAAAGTTGATAAAATAAAAGATAATCAAAGAATTTATAAAGATAATTTATTTTTTGGAGATTATGGTAAATATAAATATACAAGAACTGGACTTTATTATCCTAAAAGTATAGGAAAATATGAATTACCTGAATATAAAGGAAAAAATAAAACTGAAAAAGAATATTTTGATTATAGAAAAAAAATTGCTAATCCTAGTTTAGTTTATAATAAATTAAATAGTTTTGATGAACAATTTAATAAAGATTTAGGAGAAATTTCTAATAATTATAATAAAATTAAAAGTAGAGGAAGATTTGCAAAAAATCCTTTATTAAAACAATATATGGATATGATTCCTATTTATGATATTTATAAAGATATTAAATCTATTGAAAATAGGTATATTGATAGTAAATATAAATATAAATTACTTCCTTTGGTTAATAATAAATTAAGAAGTTTAGATAAGTTAGCTGATAAATTTTATAGAATGCAACAATTAAAACAAGGATTAAATAATTTATTAAAAATTCAACCTTCAAATTTTAAATAAAAATTAAAGAATATTTTTTTAAATATAAATTAATTAATAAAATTTATATTTTTTATTTATTATAAAGAAACTTTTGTTAATTAATAAATCTTATAAAAAAAACTATTAACAAACAAATAATATAGAAATATATGATATTTTTTTCCCAAAAAGTATAATATAAAAAAAGATTTCAATTATTTATATAAATTTAATTATTTTTTTTTGAGTAAAAATTATTAATTATTTTTTAAAATCTGTAGATTTATATAATTTTTCTCTACTTTTTCGAAGAAATTCTTGTTCTTTTTCAATATTAAGACTACTATCATTATTTTTATTATAAAGTTGTACTTTTTTAAAATATTCATCAGCGTTAAATAATATAGTAGAAGGAGAATGATTTAAAGTTTTAAAAGGTTGAAAATTTATATTAGTATTTGATTGAGAATTATTTAAATTTTTAGTTGTTTGAAAATGAATATTTAAAGTTGATTTTGAACTATTAAAATTATATAAATTATTTAATTGTTTATTATTATTAGATTTAAATTGATATGATTTATTAAAATTATTTTTATCAATATTACTTCTATTATTATTATTATTATTTCCATTATTATAATTTCCAATATTATTATTTTCATTAATATTAGTATCACTAAAATTATTTGATAACATAAATTGATTATTCATAATATCTTTCATTGATTGACTATAATTTATCAAATTATAATTATTGCTTTTTAATTTTTCAATTTCTAAATTTTGAAATTGAACTTGTAAATTATTTTTTTCAAATTCAATTTTCATTTTTTCATTTTTTAAATCATTAATATAATTTTCTAAATCATTATATTGTTGTTTAATTAAATTTTTTTCTTGTTCACATATTTTTTCTTTCTCATCTAATTTTTTTATAGCATCATTTATTCTTCTTGCTGCAATTGTAATATCTTCTCTATCTTTTTTTAATTGATAATTTTCAATTTCAAAATTTTTTTTTGTTCTTTCATATTCATTAAATTTTCCAGAAATAAATGCTTCTTTATTTTTTAAATTTTGAATTCTTTCTTTTATTTCTAATTCTTCTATTAAATATTCATTTTTATTTCTTGAAATATTTTCTTTTTGAGTTTCTATTAATTTAAAATTTTCATTTTTAAATATTTCAAAATATTTTTTATCTTCTTCTAATAATTTTCTATCATAATTAACTTCAAATAATTTTTTTTCATATTCTGATTTTAATGACTCTAATTCTTTTTTTAATTCTTCATTTTTTTTTTCATTTTCTAATTTTTCTTTTTCAAATTTATTTCTTTGTTCTTCTTCATCTTTTTTTATTTTTAATAATAAAGTATTTATTTGTTCTTTTTGACTATTTAATCTTATATTTTCTTCTGCATTTAATTTCATTTTTTCTGTAGTTTCTTTTTCAAAAATTTCTTTTTCTTTTAAAAATTGTTCTTTATCTTTATTTAATGTTATTTCTAAATTTTTTAATCTACTATCTAAAGTAACTAAAGATTCATAATATTTTTTATTTGATTCATTTTGATTTTCTTTTTCATTTGAAAATTTTATAAAAATATCATCAATTTGTTTTGAAGTATTTTCTACTTTATTTAATACTTTATTTATTTCCATTTCTTTATTTAATTGTTTTTTTAATAATTCAATTTGATTTTCAAATGTAATTTGTTGATTACTTATTTCTTTTTTATGATTATCTATTAAATTATCTATTTCTTTTTGATGTATTTTTTTTAAACGTTCATTTTCTTTATTTACTTCATCTTTTATTTTATTATTTAATATTTCTTCATTTTTTTTATAAGTTTCTTCACTTATTTCAATATCTTTTTTATGTTTTAATTTTATTTCTTCTATATTTTTTTTATGTTCTTTTTCTAAATTTTTTATTTCTTCTTCTTTCATTTGAATTTCATCTTCTTTTGTTTTTATTTCTTTGTCTTTTTGAATTATTTGATTTTGTAAATCTTTTATTTCTAATTCATATTTTTCTTTTTCTTCTTTTAATTGATTTGTTAATTCATTTATTTTTTGTTTTAATTCTTCATCTCTTCCTTTTTCTAAAACATTTTCTATTAAATCTTCATTAAATATTTTTCTTCTGTTTATAGTTAATTCATTTGTTAAATTTTTTAATTTATTTTCATCTCTTGAATTTTTTCTCTCAATATTTTTAATATTAGAATCTTTATTATTAATATCTTTATTTTGTGAATTATTTAAATCATTTGAAATATCAAAACTTTTCTTTTCTATTGTTTTACTTGAATTTGAATTTTTTAATCTAGTATTATTTTTATTTGTTTTATTTGGACTTGGTGTATTGCCTCTTCTTCTTCTTCCAAAATGTTCAAAAAGAGATGATACATCTTCTTTTTTTTCTTCTTTTTTAATATCATTTTCTATATTTGTATTTCTATTTTCATTAATTATTTTATTTTGATTCAATTCTAAATTATTATTATTATTCAATAAATTATTTCCAATGTTATTATGTTCAAAATTATTATTTTCATTTATTAAATTATGATTATTAAAATCTAAATTATTATTACTGTTCGTTGAATTAATTCCAATATTATATTCAAAATTATTTTTTTCATTAATTAAATTATGATTATTAAAATCTAATTATTATTACTATTCATTATATTATTTCCAATATTATATTCAAAATTATTTTTTTCATTTATTAAATTATGATTAGTAAATTCTAAATTGTTATTATTCATTATATTATTTCCAATATTATATTCAAAATTATTTTTTTCATTTATTAAACTGTTTTGTATATTAAAATCTAAATTTTTTTTTTCATCATTTAAAATATTTATTTTATTCATTTCTGAATTACTACTATCATTAATTTTATTACTTTCTGTAATAAAAGGTGAATCATTTTTTTCATTAAAATTATTATTTCCAGTATTATAATAAAAATTATTATTATTATTATTCATTTGAATATTTTTATTGAATTCATAATTTTTCTTTTCATTCATAAAATTATTTCCTCTATTAAAACCAAAATCATTATTTTCATTAGCAATTTGATTTAAAATATTACCCATAGGATTATTTTCAAAAGTATCAAATTTCATTTCATTTTGTAAATTAGATAAAATAGGACTATTTTGATAATCCATAAAAGATTGTTTTTTTCCATATTTTATTTCATTTTCTGAACTATGTGTTTTATTTATATTATTATCATTATAATTTTCTGATATTGGATTAGGTTCTCTTATATCATTAAATCTTTGATGTAAATCTTCAAAATTAATATTATTATCTGATAATTGATTATTTGAAAAATTTGATTTTGATTCTGAATCAAAATTATCATCAAAATCATTCATATTTATATTATTATATTATATTATATTTTTTATTTAATTGAATTTATGTTAAATTTTTTATTTTAAAAATTGGATATTATTAATTACGATTAATCTATTATAAACTATTTTAAATATAAAACATTTAAATTATTTTATAATCATTTAAACTCTTTATTTATCTAAAACACATTCTATATCCAATAAAATAAAAAACTTATTTATTCATTATTTATATTTGATTTATAATTGTCTCTTATTAACAAAAACTAAACTAGTTTAATAATAAAGCAATAAAAATACCATAATACTAAATATATATATACATTTAATTTTTGGAATAAGAAGTAATGATTATTTTCCATTTATTAATTAATTTTTTATCATTTAAATTAACTAAATTGTTTTTCATTGAATTAATAAGAATATTTTGTATTTGCTTATTAATTTTAGATGCCCTTAAAGCAGTTTGAATAACATAATTACCATAATTATTTTTCATTAACAAAATAATGGAATTATCATCACTTGATATTTCTTTAATAAAATAAAATAAAAATTTTTCATTTTTTTCTATACATCTTTCAATAACATTTGAAGAAAATTTTTGAATTGATAAAATAAGTAATTTTCCTTTATAAGGTTCCATAATTTCAATTAAATCTTCAAGTTCCCAATTATCAATTGCAGTTTGGAGTGCATAATTTCCAAAAGGATTTTGAATTAAGATAATTGAATTATCTATTAAATACTTTTTAATTTTTTGAAAATTAATATCATTTATTTTCTTTCTTTTATTTTCTATTATAATAATTTTTTTTACTATACATAAACCATTTGAATTATTAACTAAAACAATAAAATTATCAATTATAAAATTTGAAATATGAATTATATATTTTTCATAATTAAATGTATTTAATATTTTTTCTAATACATGTGTTCCATATATATCAACACTTAATTTCATTAAATTATTTTTTATTCCATTAAAAACAATTTCAAATTCTTCTTCATAATTTAATTTTTCTATTATACATTGTATTGGATATGTTGAAATTTTATTCACAGATAAATTATCTAAATTATTGGAAATATTTTTTAAAAAAATTATTCGATCTTCTTTATTTAAAAAATAAAATATTTTTAAACAAAAATAATTCGCATAAATATCAAGAATTAATTCATCAATTATATCTTTAAATTCAAAAAAAATTTGATGAATAATATTTTCTGGAGTTTGATCTAAATAATATTGTAATATTCTACTTGTTTGTTGAGTTTTCATTAAAGAAATAAATTTTCCTTTTAATTTATCATAAATTTTTTGTGTAAAAAATCCTTTTTCAATTAACATTCCTTCTAATTCTTTTGCAATATTTTCATTAAGTAAAAAATTATTTTGTTGTTTTTTATCTTGATTTTGCTTTTGTGCTTGATAATAAAAGAAACTTTTATCATGTTTATTTATATTATTCTTAATTAAATTATTTTTTAAATTTGGAAAAGAAAAATTTGATTGATTTTGATTTTGATTTTGATTTTTAATTTTAAAATTAAAAGTTCTAATTGGCATTTCCATTCCTAATGGAGTTGTAGTCACTGGAATAATATTTAAATTATTATTATTATTATTATTGTTATTATTATTATTATTATAATTTAAAGATAGATTTATATTATTAATTTGATTAAAATAATTATATTGATTATTTAATATATTATTATTATAAATAAAACAATTTTGTGGAATTTGATAACCAAAACTATCATTTAAATTATTATTATTAATAGGATTAAAAGAATAATTTGAAATATAATTTTGTGTATTAAATTTTCTTCTTCTTGATTCTTGATTATTAAAATTAAAAATCATATTTTCATTTTTTAAAGTTAAACTTTTTTCATTTTGATTTCTTAAAAATGTTCCTTGACTAATTGTAGTATTATGATTTGTTTCAGCATCATCAAAATCAAACATTAAATCATCATCACCAAATAAAGTTTCTTTTATATCATTTATATTCTCATGAAATTCTAAATCATCATCTTCTATTACTCCTACTCCTTTTAACATTGAAAAAATTTGATTTTGCATTGTATCATCTTTATCTTTAAAATTGTTAATTTCATTTGATTTTGACATTATTTTATAAAAAAATTATTTTTTTATATTTAGAAATAACTTAATTTATAATATATATTTTTTTTTTGATATCCTTTTAATTAAAAATTATTTTATTTATATTATTATATAAATATATATAGAATTAATTTTTTAATTAGTAATTTTTTAAAAATTATATAATTAAAACTCAAATGATTATTTCAAAAATAGAATTAACTTGTTTTTCATGTAGGAATAATATAATTAATCCTTATTTTTGTGAACAATGTAAAAATCCTTTTTGTAATAGTTGTAAAGAAAATATAACAAAAACTTTAAATAAATGCCCTTTTTGTCATAAAAATCCTTTTAATCCAAAAAAAAATATCAATTTAAATAATCTTTTTAATTATATAGGATATTTTTGTCAATATTGTAATAAAGTAATTAATAATTTTGGTGAATATAACAATCATAATAAAGGAAATAATTATAAATGTGAATTATGTAAAAAAAGTTTTCTAGGTAAATATTGTTTTATTGGACATTTAGAAGATGAAAAAAATCATAAAAATTATATCCTTTCGAAATTAGGGTATAAAATAGATAAATCTGAAATATTAAATAGTGATAGTAAGAAAAATGAATTAGAAGAAATTAAAAAAGAATTATTTAATGATAATAATAATTATTTAATTCATTCAAATAATATAAAAATTTTTTATGATTTAAAAAAAGATACTCCTACAATAAATAATAGTACAATTACATTTCCAATAATTAATGAAAAAAAAAAAGATGAACAAGGAAGATTAAATAAAATTGATAAAGACAAATTAGATTCTATAAATCAAAAAATAATTACTCCTAAAATAGGGAATGATGAGGATAAAAATTTAAATTGTAAGTATGAAAATAAATTATCACAAATAAAAGAATTATCAAAAGAAGAAAAAGATGTTATTATATTAGATGCATTAGAATTTGGTTCTTCAATCAATTATAATTATGATTTATTTTATTGTTATAATGATTCAAATTTAAATTGTAATTGTTGTCCAAAAAAAATATGTGAACCAGGAAAATGTTTTTGTGCAATTTGTATGGAATATAATAAAAAATATCATAATTTACCAAATCATTATTTAATAAATAAAAATGGAAAAGTATCAAAATATACTTTTGGTAATTTTTATTGTAAAAGTCAATATAATTCAATAAATTATAATAATGGAAATATTTTTAAATCAATTGATACTTGTTTTTATCCTTCTAATCCTTGTAAGGCTTGTCAAGAATTAAATTTACTTGCTAAAAGTTATTTAGGTAATGATTTATATGAAAAATTAATGAGAAAAAAAGGAAATTTTATAAAATAAAAAGATTTATATAATTTTTATAAATACCTATTTTTAATATAATTAATAAAATTAAAAGAAATAACTAAATGAAAAAAAAATTAATTTTATAAAATATATTTAATTTATATTTTATATTATATTAATTTTCATTTAAAATAAAAAAATTAACTATCATTAAAAAAAAAAAGAAATTTTACAAAAAAAATTAAATTTGAATAAATATAATATAAAATGGGAAATGAATTAGGATGTACTTCATGTAATAATGATCCAGGAAATATAAAAGTTCCAAATTCCGATATTGAAGTAGACAATAAACAAATGATAGAAAATGCTCAAATGAAACAATTTAATACAGGGGAAGTTTTCAATAATAATATAAATAATAATAATAATAATCAAGAAGAAGTATATGAAGAAAGTATAAAAGAAGAAGATAAATTAAAATCTCAACCAAAAAAAATAGTAGAACCAATTTTATCAGAAGAAGAAATTTTTGATGAGAATATAAAAAAAATAGCAAAAAAAGTTTCTGATAGTGAAATATTAGAATTAACAAATGATAATATAAAAAATTTAGAAAAAACAATAAGTAAATTTAATGATGATGATTCATTAAATTATCCAGATACAATAAAAAGAGATTCATATAAATTTACAAATGATAATTCAATTTATAAAGGAAGTTGGAATAAAAATGGAAAAAAAGAAGGATTTGGTTTATTTATAGATAAAAATGGAAATAAATACACAGGTTATTTTTTAAATGATATATTTAATGGAAAAGGTAGATTAATTAATTCAAATGGAGATTATTTTGAAGGTGATTTTATAAATGGAAATGCAAATGGTAAAGGAATACTTAAATTAAAAGATGGTTACATTTACGAAGGTCAATTTAAAGATGATAAACCAAATGGTTTTGGTAAAGAAATTTTTCCAAATAATTCAATATTTGAAGGTAATTTTATTAATGGAATAAGGGAAGGTGAAGGTGAATTTAAATGGGATGATGGATCAATTTATAAAGGTAATTTTAATAATGGGAATATTAATGGTAATGGTAATTTTATTTGGAATGATGGAAGAAATTATAAAGGGAATTTTAATAAAGGACAAATGGAAGGTAAAGGAGAATTTAATTGGCCTAATGGAAATAAATATATTGGTGATTATAAATTAAGTAAAAAAGAAGGTTTTGGAACTTATTATTGGAGTAATAATGTTTATTATGAAGGAAATTGGGTTAATAATATGCAACATGGTGATGGTGTTTTTTATAATAAAAATAGAGTTTTTAAAGGAGTTTTTAGATATGGAAAATTAATTCAATGTAATGAAGAAAAAAATCTTAATAATAATTATAATAATGATAATGATAATAATAATAATAATAATAATGATAATAATAATTTTGATAATAATAATAATGGTAATAATAATAATTTAAATGGAGAAAATGAAAAAAAATTAAAGAAGAAAAGTACTATTAAAAAAGATAAAAAAATTAATATGAAAAATAATAGACCTAATCCAATGGGAATGGTTATGAGTAATAAATTAGGTCAGAAAAAAAAATTTGAAGAAATGGGAGAAGTTGAAAATGAAATAAATGGAAAAAAAATGCCTAATATTGGGAATAATTTTGTTGAAGAAGAAGAAGATTAATAAATAATTAAATAATATTTATTTTTTGTATATAATTTTTTTATAATTACTTGTTTATATGAATATAATATTTTTTTTTTAATTAATTTTTAAATAATATATTTTTTTTTTTATTTTAAATGGATTTTATAAAAAATTATATACCAACTTTTTCTTCAATTAAATCATCAATATCAAATGCATCATCCTCAGTTTCAAAAATGATGTCAGATTTAACAATGAATGAAACAGAATATTTATATAAAAGAGAACATACTGAAAAAGAAATATTAAATTTTTTATCTTCAAAAATGGAAATGGAAGTTATTTATGCATTAAAAATAATAATAATTGATATACAAAATCAAAAAGATATTAATATTTATATTCCAAGAGTTTTAGATATTTTTGTTATTAGTAATGATTATTATATTAAATGTTTATGTTTAAATATAATTGATTATATAACTTTAATTAAAAGAGAAGAATTAATTTTATTATATAATGTAATTGGGAAATTATCTCATAATATTGATCCTGTTAATAGAATGTGTTTATTACATATGATTTCTTCTTTAAGTAAACAAGGAATTCAAAAAGATACTTTTAAATCACTTTTAGATTTTATTAATGATAGTAATCCTTTAATTAGGAGAATTACACTTATTATTATTATTAATTATTATAAAGATGATAAATCTCTTATTGAAGCTGAAGATTTAAAAAATATTTTAAAGAAATATCTTTATGATTCAAATCCGATTATTTTTTCTAGTTTCTTCTTTGCAGTTATTGAATTAGGTAATTCGGATTATTTATCTTTTGGTTTACATAATAAATTTGAGGATATTTGTATGAAATTAAATTATATTGATAATTTTTATTTTGAAAGAGTTGTTTTTGTTCTTATTAATTTTACTCATATTTATCTTAAACATAATTTAAAAAATGAAAGTAATATTAATTTTATTTCATTATTATTTAATTCTTTATATAATTGTATGAAACAAACTACAGATTTTAATAAAGAAATTAATTGTATTATTGGTTTAATTAGTTTAATAAAAGAATTTGAAAATGATTTGGAATTTTTAAATAATATTTTAAAAATGAAAAAAGAGAATAATAGATTAAAAAAAATATGTTTTTCTTTATTGAAATGTTTACTTGAAAGTGAAAATAATAATGATATAAATTTATCGCTTGATGTTATTTCTCAAATAATAATAAATAATGATAATAGTGAAATCAATAATAAAATAAGAGAATATTATTCAAAATATATAAATTACTTTTTTATAAATGATATAAATGAAATGGAAATTTTTTCAGAAATAAAAATTAAAATATTATCATATTTAGTTAATAAAAATAATGTAAAACAAATAATAAATGAATTTAGAAGAGAAATTTCCTTTTTAAATATTAAATTAGGAATATGTATAATAAATCAAATTTATTTTATATCAATTAAACATAAAGATATTCCAGAAATTATTGAAGTATGTATTGAAAAATTAGTTGATATGTTAAAAATAAAAGAAGCAAAAATTATAAATAATGTTATAATAAATTTAAGTAAATTAATGGATAATATTGGAGAACAAAAAAAATATATTTTAATATATGCAATTAAAAATTATAGTAAAAATATTACAAGTCCATATGCTTTATCAAGTATTATTAATATGATTGGAAAATATATTAATATTATTCCTTCTGTTTCTATTGATTTTTTTAGGAGATTATTAATTAATATTGATAAAGAATCTATTGAAGTTAAAAAACAAATTTTATCTCTTGCACTTATTATTAATATAGAATTAGAAAAAATTATTGATAGTTATAAAGATAATAAAGAAATTATTAAAAATAAAATTGAAAAATTAATAAATTATTCAATTGAAAAATTACTTTATGATAATGATTATGATGTAAGAAATAAATCTAGAATGATAAAGGTTATTATAAATAATAAAATAAAATTATTACCTTTAGATAAAGAAATAAATAAAGAAAAAAAAGAAGAGAAAAATCAAATATTTGAAAATAAATATTTTATGGAAGTTATAACAAATAATAATAAAGAAATAACTAAATTTAAATATGATGATTTATCATCTGAAAATATTGAAAATATGAAAAATATTTCAATAAATGAGTTAATTCAATTGGATAATTCATTAAATAATACAACAAAAGAAGAAATATTAAAAAAAAGTGAAGAAAATAATGATAAATATTCTTCAATAAAACAACAAGAACAAAATACAAATGATAAATTTAGTAATATTACTAGTAACTTAAATATTGAAGAAAAGAAAAAAATGTTAAAAAATCAATTAGATGCATTTTTAAATGATGATGATGAAAATGATGAAGATGATGATGATGTACAAGTTGAAATTAAAAAAGGATAAAAAATAAAGTATAAAAACAATTTATAATTTTATATAAAAAAGAATTAATATTTTAATTTTTCATCAATATAAAAAAAATTTAATAACATCAAAATTTATATGATATAATTAATATTATATTAAATAATTTATAATCATTTGATTTTTTATTCTATTATCTTAAAATCTAGTTTTTTATTCTCTTTATTTAAATTCATATATAAATATATTTATTATCAATATGTTTGATATTAAAAAAATTCAATTATAATATATATTGTAGTAATTTTTATTATATTTATTTAAACTAAATATAACACTATTATTATTTAAATGTATTTAAAAGAGAATCTTCCTGAATTTTTACTATTATTTTCATTATTATTATCCTTTTCATTTTCTTTCTCATTTTCATTTTCATTTTCATTTTCATTTTCTTTTTCATTTTCTTTTTCAAGAGTTTTAATTATATTAAGTGTTTCTTCATTCTCTTTATTTAATTTACTAGTATTTTTAGGAGCAGATACAATTGAAATATCATCTAAAATTTCAAATTCTGGAGGAATAATATCATAAGATTTATTATTTTTTCTTTTACTACTAAAATTTTCATCTAATAATAGTCTATTTAATTTTTTTCTTTGATTTTCTTTTTCTAATTTTGAATAATTTGCAGTATTATCTAAATTTATAGGAAAAATATTTTTTATTCTTTTATTATAAACTGTTTTAGAACCAGTAAATGTTAAAGCTAAATTTAATTTTGAATCATTATTAATTGTAGTATTACTAAACTTTTTATTATTTATTTTTGTATTTGATCTTGAAATATTTTTTTTTTTTATTTCTGAGGATTGTTTTTTTTGATTTATTGAATGTTTATTATTTTTATTTCCTTTATTACTTATATTTGAATTTGTTCTTGTTGAATATTCAAATAAATCATTTTTTTTTTGTTCAATATATGAATCTTCCATTTTAATTACATTTTCTTTAAAAGGTAATATTTTATTTTTATTAGTACTTACGGTTGAAAATTGTTGTTTTTTTTCATTTTCTATTTCTGATTTAATTAAAGAACTATTTTTTTTACTTTGATTCTTAAAAGAATTTTTTGATATACTTTGATTTTGACTAGTATTATTTAAAAAACTATCACCACGACTATTTTTATTTTTATTTGAAAAAGTTTTATTTGGACTAATTTGATTTTTGTTTGAAAAATGTTTATTTGGACTATTTTGATTTTTATTTGAAAAACTTTTATTTGGACTATTTTGATTTTTATTTGAAAAACTTTTATTTTTATTTAGACTATTTTTATTTTTATTTAATGAAGTATTATTGAGACTATTTTGAGTATTATTTACTGAAGTATTATTGACACTATTTTGAGTATTATTTACTGAAGTATTATTGAGACTATTTTGAATAATACTATTGTTGATACTATTTTCATTTCTACTTGAATAACTTATATTTTGATTTTGTTTATTTCTACTTTGATTTGTTATAGATGTTTTTTTATTCAATTGATTTTTTTCATTTTCATTTGAATTAATATTATTTTCATTCTTTAAATTTATTTTTTTATCATTCATTGTTGCATTATATGTATATATTTCATTTAATTTATCTAATGATTGTTCTCCATATAAATTTTTAAAAACATTTTCATTAGTATTAAAAATATTTCCGTTTAAATATTTATCAATTGAATCAATACATGAATTAAAATATTCTTTATTATTGATTAATTGTTTTGAATTTAATTTAATATTTATTTCATTATAATTAAAAGGATCAATCATTGAATCTAAAAAACAATTTGTATTTACATTATTTACTTCAGAAATGAAATAATCATTTACTATATTTAATGCTTCATCAATAAAATTTATTTTTTTTACATTCGTTTTTACATTAGAACGAATTAACTTTTGTTTTTCTTCATTATCAACATTATAATTTCTTTTTATAAATCTATTATAACCATTTAAAGCCATTTGTGGAAAATAAAATTTATAAAAAATATTAAATCAATTAAATAAAAAAAAATTTTAAAATTACTAAAAATAATAAAAAATGATAAAAATAAGTCAATTTGAAAATCATCAAATAAATTATTATAATCTTCAAAATAATCTTCTACATTAAACAAACAATAAAAATATAGAAAATACGAATCAAAATGAAATTTCAATATCTCCAACCAAAAATAAGTGAAATAAATTCAAATCAATTTAATCCATATTTATATTTTCAAAGTAATGATTTTAAAAAAAACACAAAATAATAATAATCAAAACAAAAATATTTTTAATCCATTTTCATTAAATGGCAAAACAAAAATATTAAATTTGGATATTTCATTAAATGAATATGAGCAAAATTAAAAATATATAATTGTTCTATGAAGGAAATAATACACATAAAATTGTTAAAGAATTTTAAATTGAAGATAATAATTGTAAGTGGTGTAAAATTAATTATAATAATTATATAAAAAATATTGTAGTTGAATTAAAAAATATTTTATATTATAATTTTTATTTTCAAATTTAAAAAAATATTTTTTTATATTTTAAAATTTTTTAAAATTTAAAACTTGAATAATCATAATATAAATTATTTATTCAAAAAAGAATTTTTTTTACTTCATATTTAATTACTTTTATATAATTGATAAACTATTTATTTATATTCAATAATATTTTGACCATCAATTTCTTTTTTTTCATTACTTTCTTCATTATTATTGTAATCAAACTTTTCTTCTAGTTCATTATTATCTAAATAATTCATTTCATTTAATTGTTGATTTTCATTATTATTATTTTCTTCTCCTTCATTATTATCAATATTATTATTTTCGAAATTATTATTATTATCAAAATTATTTTCATTATTTTCATCATTTTTACTATTATCATTTAACAATTCTTCATTATTAATTTTATTTATATCAATATTATAATTATTATAATTATTAATATTATTTATACTTGAATTTGGTTTTGAATTAATTTCTGCTTTTAATTTAGTTTCATTAATATAATCAATAATTGCATTTGAATCATAATTTTTAATTAATCCTCTTAATTTTTCTAATTCTAATGTTAATTGTTTAATTGTTTTTTCTTTATTAATAATATCTTTACTTAATAATTTTCTTTGATTATCTAAATCATTATTTTTTTGATTATATGCTTTATCATTTGATTCATATTCTTTTATTTGAGTATTATAAATTTTAGTTTGTGCTGCTTCTTCTTGAGTTTTTTTTGATAAAAATTGAATTTGTTCATTTAATTCATTTATTTTATTTTGATTAATTTCTAATGTTTTATTTTGTCTTTTTTCAATTATTTTTATATTTTTATCATCAATCATTATTTTATTTATAAAATCAGTAAATTTTTTTTTATCATTATTTAATGATTGAAGAATACAATTTAATTCTTCTTCAGTAAATATTTTTAAAACTATTTCAGGATATTTTATTTCTTCTTCTTTTTTTTCTTCTGTTTCTAATTTTTTTTCAGTTTTTTCTTTATTTAAATTCTCTTTATTTTCTTTCATTTTTTCATTAAATTCTTTTACTTTTTCACATTTTATTTTTACATTTCTTAATTTTAATTCTATATTATCCTTTTTACTTTTAACTTGATCTAATTCATCTTTTAAATTAACTAAATTTTTATTATAAAACTCTTTTTTTTTATCACATTTTGAATGTTCTTTTAATATTTTTTTCTTTTGTTTAATTTCATTATTCAATTGTTCAATTAAAATTTTATATTTTTTATTTTTATCAATTAACTTAAATCTACCATTTAAATTTCCAATACATTCACATTTTTTTTTTAATTCCTTATTATCATTTTTGAATATTTCAATTAATTGATTTATATTATTTAATTGTTTTTCTTGAACAGTTAAATCATTTGATCCTTCAATTTTATTTTTATTTTTTATATCTTCTAATCTCTGAGATTTAACTTTATTTGATATTTTTTTAAAACTTAATTTTAATAATCTCTCATCAACTTTTTTAGATAATTTTTCTAATTTTTCTCTTTGATTTGAATTATCAGAATATAAATTATTTATTTGTTTTTCAATTTCAGAAGTCTCTAATTTAATTTGAGAAATTTCTTGTTCTGGATTTTGTAATAATTCATTTTTTTGTTTTTCGTTTTCAATTTGTTCTTCTAATTCTTTTATAGTGTTTAGATATTCTTTTTCTTTTATTGTAAAATCATGTTTTATTCTTTTTATCTCTTCTTCTTCATTATTATTATTTTCTTCATTAAAATCATTTTGTTCTTCTTCATTTTCATGATAATCAATATCTTCTTTTTGATTTTCACTTCCTTCAGTCATTTCTAATAAGTTATTAATTAAATTAATAAATATTATAATTTTGTATATAAATTAAAAAAAAATTGTTTATATTATTATTATTTTTTATTTACTTTTTATTTAATTAAATATAATTTTTTTTCATATTTTTATTAAAGTTTTTCTTTGAAAATTATATTTATATCTTTATTTTCATTAATATCATTTTTTTTTTGACCAAATTTATTCATAAATGCATTTGTTCTCATATCTAAATTTTCAGTTCTAATTTTTTTTATTTTTTTATTAACATTCTTTAAATTTTTTAATCTTAATTCTTCCATATTTTTTCTTTTAATTTCTTCTTCTCTTTGTTTAATAATATTTTTAAATTCTAAAAATTCATTATAAGGATCAAATTGACTATTAACTTTAATTTTTTCTCCATTAACTTGATAATTTAATTGAATATCTTCACCTTCATCTTCATTATTTAAATTAGTTCTTATTTTTTCACAAACTTCATCTTCTAATTCATTTTCTCTTTTTTTCATCATTTGTTTTGCTAATTCTTTTTCTGTTAATTCTTTTCCTTTATATGTATATTGATCATTTGTTTTAAATATTCCTTTTTTAATTTTTTTATTTTTAAAACCACCTTTTGGTCTTAAATAAATACTAATTTTTGGATTATTTATTAATTTTGATTTTTGTGAAAAATTTCTTATTTCTTTTAAAAAATTTCTATTATCTTCATTTATTTCTTCTTTATTATTTAAAGTTGAATTTTTACTAAGTGCACTAGTAATATTTCTTTTTTTTTTTCTCCAAGAATTATCATCAAAATCTATTATATTATTATTAAATATTGCTTTTGCAGTTTCTGGTCTACTTAATTTTTGTAAATTATTATTTTTAAAAAATTCTTCCATTGTATCCCATTTTTTATCAAAATTATTATCTAATAATTTAGATTTTTGTGCTTCATTTTTAACAGTTTTTATTGTATTTTTAAAATTAGAAAAACCAATTGTTGAACTTAAATTAAATGTATTATTTTGACTTTTATTATCATTTAATAAATCCAAATCAGAATTATAATTATTATATAATTTATCATAAGGTAAAAAATTTATTTTATGACTTGTTTTTGGTCTTTTATTTTTTAAATTATTTATTTCTTTTTTTTTATTTAATCTATTACTATTATAATGTCTTGAAGAAAAATATTTTGCACTTCTTCTTCCTCTTTTTGTATATTTCATTAATTTTCTTACATCAATTCTTGGTTCTTCTTTTTTTTTTGGTTTTAAATCTAAATTTTCTTCTTCTTTATATGATAATAATTTAACATTTTCAGTTAAAAATTGAAATTTTTCATTTGTTTCATTTTTATTTTTTTTTAAAGAATCACCATCTTTATAATTTGCTTTTAAATAAGATAAATAATCTTTATATTCTTGAAGATTATCATTAAATTGTTTTGAATCTTCATTCATTATATTTTCAAAAAAATTTTTTTGTTCTTCTAATGGTTCAATATAATCATTTTCATCATCTTCACTTTCTTCTTTTTCAACTTCTTGAATTTTTTTTGGTGATTTTCTCTTAATTGATTTTGGTTCATAAATAAAATCTAATCTACTAAAAAAATTTGGTTTTTCTTTATTTGCTTTTTTTCTTGCTAATATTTTATCTAATCTTTCTCTATTTCTTAATTCACTTTTTGAATAATTTTTAGTTTTTAATATTATTTGTTGTCTTAAATCGATTAATTCTTGATTATTTTTTTTATCTGGTTTTTTAAATAATTTTTTATTTTCTACTTCAATTTCGTTTGTATTATAAAATACATCTTTTAAAATATTATTTGTTAATTTATCATATTTTGATTTTTGATTATTATATAAATTTTGTAGACTATTTCCACTTTTTACACTTTTATATCTTGTTTGACTCATTTTTATAAATTTATTTAATTCTCCTCTTGCACTTTCATCAAATTCATTAAAAATTGAATCTACTTTTATTCTATCTTTAAATTTATCTGTATAATTTGATAGTTTATCTAATAGTTCTGGAATTAAATCATTTGCTGTTGGTTCTTTTAATGTCATTTGTTATTTTTATTTTATTATTTATTATTAAAATTAAATGTTTAATTTTTTATTTTATTTTATTTTCTAAATTGAAAAAATAATTTGGTGAAAAAAATTATAAAGTTGATTCATTAAAGTAAAGTAAAAATATATATATTTATAAAAAAATATTTAATAATATTTAAGATAATTTAATTCATTTTTATTATTTATATTGTTTTATTTTTATAAATTTATTATCATTTATTTTAAAATTATTTTATTTTTTAATTATTATTTATTTTATTTAAAATATTAAAAATATTAAATTGTTTTTTGGGGATTGGGGATTGGGGTTTGGGGATTGGGGATTGGGGATTGGGGATTGGG
>JAJMZS010000584.1:0-21734 GCA_023807205.1 Isotricha prostoma | reverse complement strand
TATTTCCTTTTATAGGTGTATTATTAGTTACTTCCTTAAGATTTATTGGTTTAAAATATAATAGTGAATGCTCTTATGAAATTAGTATTTATTTGACTATTTAATATTATTTTCTGTTTTTTATTTTAGATTTTTTATTTTTTAATATTAAATTTACAATATAAATAAAATATTATATTTAAATTATAATAATTATTAATATAAATTAAAATGTATTATCATATTTTACTTTTAATCATTTCTTATATTAAGGGAGAAATAAATCAAATAAGTATCTCATATGATAATAACAAAGGAATATTTTTAAGAAATCTTGATGGAAATTATAAAATTTTATTTGGATATGCTAAATTAGAAACATGTCGTATAATGGATGTCAATATTTTAGATAATTCAGCCAGCATAACAACTAAAAATAAGTGTATTTTAGAAAATACAAATACTAATAGTTATAATCCTATAATAGATTATATAAATGATGACAATATTTTTCTTTATTCAATATTATTAAATAGTTCATCACATTTATTAGAAATAAAGAAATTAACATCTGATACAATAGAATATGATAAAAATAGAACTGATTTATTTTTAAAAAATGTATTTATTATTCCATTTCAAAATTACTCTTTTTTATTAATAACAAAGGATGAAAGTGATTACATTAATTTTAAATATTATAATATGTCAAATCCACTGTCTGTTTCAATTAGAAAAATAACAAAAGGTTCTTTTTTTGTTGCAAATGGAGTAATTGCATCAGCTATAAAATTATCAAATAATCATATTTTGATAATTGAACAGTCATATCAATATTCTCGTCAATTAGCATATTATTTTTATAATTTAGTAACCGAAAATTATTCAGGAGAAATAAGTTTCACTAATTTTGAAGATTATAATACAATTACAATTGAATCCACAAATAAACATTCTATAATATTATCATTTGAATTAAATGATACAGAAGGTACAGAATATCCATATATTCTTCAATGTTTTATAAATTCAACTAATAATGGTCTTTATTGTTTATCTGGCTATTATTCTAATTATAAATTTATTCAAAATATAGGAATTCAGAAAATTCATAATAATTGTACTGGAAATAATTATCCTTATGGTTCTAAAGCATCTTCAACAATTGTTTTTGTTGGATGCATTTATAGTAATTCTTATTATATATTTAGACTTGGTTCAAGGATATATATTAATGATAAACCAATTACTTTTTTCAAAGTGGATGATGTAAATTTTTTATCATTTATTCCATTAACAGAGTATAAATTTTTTTATGCTATTAAACATACTGAGATGTATTCTATTAAATTTAAATTTATGACTTTTCCTTATTGTCCTGAAGTAAAAATTGGAACAACAAAGGAAAATGAAATTTTTCCATTAACTGAAATAATAAGTAAATTTGATTTTGAGAAAATTAAAATTTTATCACTACCAGACAAAGGTTATATATGTAATACAACTTCATCACCAGCTACTGTAGCAATTTGTCAAAATAATAAATTAAATGAAGTTTCTATTTCTCAATCAATATTATTAACAAATTTATATTTTTTATATGAAGGTGAAGAAAATGGAATAAGTATATGGTTTACATTTTATACACAGAATAATGATATAATATCAGATGTATGTAGAGGAAGAATAGATATATGTTATAAAAGTTGTAAAACATGTTTATCTGCTGGAAATGAAGAAAATAATTTATGTGAAAGTTGTGATGAAGTTAACCAATATTTTTGGAAAGAAAATAAAATATTTAAAAATTGTATATTAAAACAAACAGAAACATATTATTTAGATGAATCAATAGAAAATGAAAAAATTTTAAGAAAATGTTATGAATCATGTAAAATATGTGAAATTGGAGGTAATTCTATTGACCATCATTGTACTGAATGTATTGAAAATTATTATAAATTTAGTGAAGAGTCTTCATCTATAACAGACTCATTTAATTGTTATAATAGGGATTATATTATTGAATATTATTATAAAGAAGATGAATTATTAAATGATGATGGAACAATAAATAAACCAAAAAGGTTTGAAAAATGTAATGATGGATGCAAAACTTGTTCAAAAAATTCAAATGGAGATGATTTTTATAGTTGTTTATCTTGTGATTATGATTATGGGTATTATCCAATTTATAGAGAAGAATTATTAAATGAAGAAAAAGTATGTAATTGTATAACATTAGATATGTTAAAAAATGATGATGATTATAAAAGTTATTATTTTGATATAAATAATAGAGAAATTAAAAAATGTTATAAAACATGTGAAAGTTGTTTAACTGAAGGTAATGAACAAATAAATAATTGTAAAACATGTAAAAATGGATTAATATTATCAAATGATGGATTAGATAATTGTATTTGTTCAAATCAAAAATATTATTACCGTAAACCTCGAAATAGTTCGACCCAAAAATAGTTCGAAATTTTCTAAAATTGTTTTTTTTCAATTTTAAAAATCACGAATAGTTAAAAAAGAGAAGTTACAATTTTTAAAAAAACATGAATAGTTCTAAATTTTTTATATTATTTAGAAAAATATAAATAAAATCTTATTTGTTATTAAAAAAATTTAAATTATTATTAATGTTTGAATAAATTATGATATTAATTAAATCTAAATTAATCAATTTTATATTCATTAAATGATTTTCTAATTTTTGTATCTTTATCAATCCCTTAGTTATTTTTTTATTTATTTAATATCATATTAATTAATATTGAGAAAATTTAACTATTTATTGTATTAATACATCATCATAAAGAAAGTATTCAATTAGAAAAAATTAAATAACTATAAAGAAAAAAAATTTATATTTAATGTCATTAAAAACAAATTTTCTAATAAACAAAAGAATTTTAAGGAAAAGGAAATCTGATTACTGAAAAAAAAAGAAAAAAAGATGACAATTAGAGTAGAAAATTTTAGATAATTTAATACAATATTTATAATAAGAAATAAAAAAAAATAAAATATAATTAAATAGGTGTTTTATATATAAGATATATTACAATATATTATTGAAGAAGTAACATATATTTATTTGATATAAAATATAAATATAAGTAAATAAAAAATTAATTTAATTAAAATAAATTATAATATTCATAATTTTTGATAATTTGTTGATAATTTAATATCTAATTAATTATCTTAATTAATATTTTAAAATTTTATCAGAAAATTAAATTAAAAATAGATAGATAAATATGTATGATTTAATTCATTTATTATCTTTTTCAAAAAATGAAATTATATTAAGCAATTCTAAAAATTTATAAAAGAAGTAAAATAATTGAATAAAAGTTAATTAATAAATATAAATTATTTGAATGATATAGAGAATTATTTTAATTCTTCAATTTTTTTGAATAAATGATTATTTAAAAATTAGTATAAATTATTTAATCATTAATAATTGATAATAATATTTAAAAAAATGCTTTTTTCTCATCATTCTAGTGAAAATTTGTTAAATGAATATTCCTTTATTTCAGAAAGTAATGATTTTGAAAATGATAAATTATTTGATTTTTCAAATCCTTGTATCACAACAGAATCAATTCATAATTTATTTTCAGAACCTGAATTTTCATTTTCTTTTAAAAGCAATAATGAAAATGAAGATATTGATTCTTTTATTTATTATTTTCAAAATAAATTAAAGTCACTTTATCTTAATGGTGCAATTTCTGAAATAATGAATGTATTAGAAACACAATTTCCTAATTTTTTCAATATTAATATTTCTTTTCTTTTTTTTGTTCAAAAATTAAAAATGTTTCTAATGTTAAAAGAAGGAAAAGTTAAAGAAGCTAATTTATTTTATAATCAATTTCTTTTTAGATTATTAAGAGAATCAAGACCAAATAAATGGAAAAAAAAACATAAATTTTTTCTATTAATGTTAAAAAAGCCATGTTTATATCACCAAATAGATATTTTAGAAAAGTATTCTGAAAAATATAATATACAATTAGATAATGCAATTAGAAATTATATAAATGGAAATAATAATAAAAATCCAGTTAAATCTAAAATTGAAGATAATGAAATTAATACAGATAAAATTAGTGATTCAGATTCAAATATTGAAGATGAAAGTACAAAAGATGATTTTTCTGATTTTGAAGATGAAATTCAATGGAAATTATATGACAATAATATTTTAGAAAATAAAGAAAATAATAGTTTTATTATAAATGAAAAAGAAGATAATAATAATAATCTTAAATATTTTGATGATGAAAATACATTTGAATATAATAAATTATACTTTATTAATAATACTGAAATTAATACTAATTCAAATAAAAAAAATAATATAGATAATAAAAGAGAAAATAACAATAGTTTTATTTCAACTACAAATACAAATAATAAAAATAAAAAAACTAAAAACAAAAAAGAAAATTATGATGATGAAACATTATTTAAAAAACTTCCAATTTTATCTTCTTTTAAACCAAAATATACAAAAAGGGAAACAATTGACAAAAAAATTATAAGAAATTTTAAACAATTTATTATTGATTTATATAAAAATAAACAATTTGATCCAAATACTTCAAAAGATTATTCATTTTTTATTATTCTAATTAATAATAAAAATATCCTTCCTCCAATTGATTTTATTGATGTTAGAGCAAAAGAAAAAGTTCATTTTAAATCATTTAATTCAAATTTTCTTCTTTGGTTTTTCAGTAAACAAGGGATAAAAGAGTTATATAATAAATTTATTCAAACAGAAGGAGAAAATTTTATTAATAATATTGTTAAATATTATGAAATATTGGAAGAAGAAAAATTACAATTAATTAATTATGTGAATAATTTACCGTTTATTTTTGATATTTCATTAGTTAATAATCTTACTAATGGAAAAAAGTTTAATCATATTTATAGAAAAAAAAATTATATAAGTCGTAAGGATAGTAATATTAAAAAGAAATTTCAAAAAACTCGTTCACGTGATTATGATAATGAGTCTGAATTAGAGAAGTCATCTAGTAGTAATGAAGAATAAATAAATAATTTAATTTTATATGAAAATTAATTAGCTTTAAAAAATGTTGTTTTTACAAAAATATGCTAATATAGTTTTTATAATTAGTTTATATCTTAAGTTTAATCTAAGAATTAAAAATTCATATATAAATAAATCCTAAAACAAAATTAATAACAATTTTTTATTTTTATTATTTTTTGTTAATTATTCAAAATATTTCTTCAAATATATGTTCTCTAATTAAGTATAAAATTGATTGGAATATATCTTTTGAATTTTCATTTTTATATTAAATAATCTATAATATTTTTTTATAATAAGAGTGAAAAATTATTTTTTTTCAAATTGTATGAATATTAAAATTATTTAGAATTTTTTTTCTGATATTTTTACCATAATATATTTTTTAATAATTTTTGATTTTGAATTATTTAATAAAATGATTTATAGAAATTTGAGTTCCCTGTCCGATTTTCAAAATGATGATAATAATCATATGATTCGAACCCATATTTCTTTTTATGATAATAATAAGAAAAATGAATCAATTTCAAAAGAAAAAGAGAAAGATACTTTTAAAAAAATAATTGGTATGTCAGTAAAACATCATAAGATAAAGAGTATAGATTTTAAAACTTTATTTCAAAACACAAACTTAAAATCAATTCCTTCAAAAGTTAAATTAACTCAATTTCAAATTTATGAAAATACAAGAAAGTTAATGTTTAATAAAAAAGATAACATTTGGAATAATAATTTTAGAATTTTATCTCTTCCATCAAAAATTATTAAAAAAGAAAATAAAATAAGAAAAAAACAATTAATGTTTAGTTTATTAGATAAATGTAATTATATTGGTAATAAAATTAATGACATAAATAAAGAAGCTATTAATAATAAAAAAACAATTAAAAAAGTAAAATCTACTTCATTTAACCATTTTAAATTACCAAAATTAAATATTTTGAATAATTTATCATATAATCAATTTAATAATAATAGATTAAAATTAAAAAAAATAACAAAAAATTTACAATTAGAATATACTAGACTTCATTTTAAAAAATGAGCAAATTAATAAATATTTATTTTATTTATTATTGAACTATAATAATAATTTAAATTTATATTTAAAGTATGAAATATAATTAAACTTTATTTCCTATAATAAAATATGCTTTTATTCAATTGTTTAATATAATTTTATATTATGCTTAATAGAATAAATGAATGTTAATAAATACAATAAATTAATTTATTAATTACATTTTTTTTCTGAAATTATAATGAATTTAAATTTTTCTCAAATTTAAATATTTAATTGGTTTTTTGAATTAATATTATTAAAAAATATTATAATTTATAATTACTAACAATTTAATTTAATAAGAAAATCATTGATTGTCCTTTTCAAAAAGATATATTATTTAAAAAAGAAAAAGATGAACTGAAAATACATTTTTATATTGTGATAAATAAAAAAATAAAAAAAACCAAAAAAGAAAAAATGCTTACAAAAAAATAAATTCTATTCAACAAATGGATTTCTTTCCTTATATATATTATAATGTATAAATTTAATGAGATGTTAGATATTGTGTTTGAATTTGAATAATCTAAACATTTTATTTGACTTTTTTATGTTTTTAATTTTTATGTGGTATTAAATTAATATAGTTTTTAAATTTATTACTTTAATTAAATAAACTTTTTATTACTATTGGTTATTTATTATTTATTTTGATGGAGGAAATATGTTTTTGTTATTAATTCATTACTGCATTCACAAAAAAGAATATTTTTTTTTTCATTAAAATCATATGAAAAAATAAATTGATTTACATTTAAATTATGAAATTTAGAAAAAAAACAAAGTGGTTTAATTAAAAATTGTTGAATAGTTAATCCAGTTGAAATTTTATAAATTGCAAGTTGATTAAACCCTTCTTTATTTAAATATAAAATTCCTATTATATCACCAGAATTATTAATTTGAATATTTAATATTTTATTAAATAATTCTTTTAATAAAGAAAAAACATTGTAAAACATTTTAAATTTTAAATGAAGATAACTTGAAATTGAATTATTATATGATTGAATAAATTGAATATTATAATTATCATCATTCATATTATATAAAACATAAAGTAATAATTCATTACTTCGAGATTCAATAAAAATAAAAATGAAATTATTGTTTGGAGAAAATAAAACTTTTGCAATTCTTCCTGAAAAATTTGAATATGATTTAAACTGTAAATTTTTCATATTAAATAAAAAAATTTCAGTTTGAGAATTTATTAAAAATAAACTTGAAGAATTATTAATTGAGCAATCAATGAAATTTTTAGTTATAAAAGTTTTACTATAAATTTTTTCAAAAAAGGAATTATATATTTCAAAAGAATTTGAATAAAGTAAAATAATAAAATTTTTTTCTTTAGAATATACTATTTTAATTAAATTTGAATGAATTTTAAATGAATTTTTTATTTTTACATCTAAATTATCTTCATAATTATAAATAATACAATTAAAAATTTTATCATTTGTGGCAACTAAAAATTGATAAGGAATTAATGGATTCCATTCAATATAATTAATAAATTCATTTTCAGGGAAATTAATAAACATTTTTTTTTTTTCTGGAATATTAATTAAAAGTATCTTAATTCCATTAGAAGAAAAAGCCAAATAATTTCCTAAACAATTAATTGATATATGTTGTAAATTTAATGAAGATAAATTATTTGATAAAAAATTCATTTTATTTGAACTCCATATTAAATCTTTTACAAAAGAAACAAAATCACAAATAAAATTTGATATATAATTTGATAAATAAAAATTATCTTTTTTTTTCATAAAATCTTCCATTGCATATAACTTTTTTATTGATTCATAATTAAGTAAAGGAATTATATTAGGATGACTATCCGTTAAATTATTTTGTATTTTATCATATTGACAATATCCATTTTCCTCACTTACTAAAAGATTATTTGGTTCTAAATCATATAAATTTGATGATATTGGAGAATTTATATCAAAAATTTTTATTAATTCTTCTCTGATTTCATTCATATTTTAAATTAATTTAAATAAATTTAAAAATTAAGAATATTTTTTTTTAATAAAATTCAATTTTTCTCTAATTACGTAATAATAATGTATAAAACTGAAAAAAAACTAAAATAATTTATATGATTAATATATATGATAAAGAGAATGAGGTTATAGTAAATATGAAATATGATAAACTTGATAAAATTAAAATGCTTTTAAGAAATGATTCTGAATCAACAATTGATTCTCTAATTAAAAATTTGGAGAAAAATAATAATGAAAATATAAATTTATTAAATGAGACAAATACAATAAATTTTGAAAAAAAAAAAAATGAAAATGAAAAAATGATATTAAATCTTCCAAAAAATACAAATCAAACTAGATTAAATTATTATACTAAATTAATTAATAATGGTGTATGGTATAAAAATAATATTAAACAAACTTTTAATTCATTATTTATTTTTGATTGGGATGATACACTTTTTTGTACAAGTGAAATATCAATAAATAATTTATTAGATGAAAATTACATCATACCAAAAGAAAAAAAAATTAAATTTTTAAAATTAGAAAATGAAGTAAAAAAAGTACTTCAAAATTGTATTGAAAAAGGAAAAACATATATAATAACAAATTCTGAGCCTGGTTGGGTACAATTTTCTAGTAAAAAATTTTTACCATCAATTGTAGGATTGTTAGATAAAATAAATATTATTTCTGCAAGAGGATTATATGAAAATAAATATCCATATGATTCTTTTATGTGGAAAATTAATGCATTTAATGATATTGTTAGTTTATATGATCATACTTTACTTTCTAATATAATATGTATTGGAGATTCTTTTTTAGAAATTAAAGCTGGAAAGAATCTTTCTAATAAATTTACTAATGCATTTATTAAAACTATTAAATTTAAAGAAAATCCTTCTATTGATGAATTAATTATGGAAATTAGATTAGTTAATAATAAATTTTTATATATATATTCTGCTGTTAAAAATTGGACCATCAATGTGAAAAGAAAAATTTAAAAATTTAATATTTAAATTATATATATCTTAAATTTTTAATGATGTAACAGTAGGGTAATTATCTATTTATTTTTATTTAAGCATTTGATATTTAGTATATGAATTATATTTATTTTATTATTTATATTAAAAATCAAAAATAAAATAATAGGAAATAAATATTTTTAAATATAATTTAAAAAAAAAAAAAATATAATGGGGCAAACTTATGAACATTGTTCCTGTATGAAATCACAAAAAGATGATTCTATGAAAGATAATAATTCAATAGAAACAAATATTAATCATGACAACTACAAGAAAAAAAAATTGAAATATTTTAATGGTATATTTAATAAAATTTTAAACAAATTAAAAAAAGAAGTTCTTATTCAAAGTACATTTAGAGGATTTTATTATAGAAAAATAAAATATCCATTAATAAAAGAACAATTATTAAAAGATGAAAATTTAATTATTGATTATTATAAATACAGATTTATTCCAGATAAAATAAATGAATTAAATTCAAATTATTATGACGATTTTTCAGTCGAAAATTATAAAAAATATTTTCCATCAGAAATTATTCCAATTTCAAATTATAAAAGTCCAAAAGAATATATTTTAAAAACTAAATGTTTAATAAAAAAAATAAATAAAAAAAGGTATTTATACATAGGAGAAGTAAATTACAAAAATGAATTTAACGGATATGGAGAATTATATACAGAATTAAATGAAAAATTTGAAGGAATATTTACAAAAAATAAATTAAATGGTTGGGGAAGATTTATAGATAAAAAAGGAAATTGTTATGAAGGTAATTTTATAAATACAATATTAAATGGAAAAGGAATATTAATAAAAAATAAAAAAGATAATGAGCATTATTTATTTTACAGAGGAGATTTTATAAATTATAAAAAAGAAGGTTTTGGAAAAGAAGAAACAGAAGAATACATTTATGAAGGAAATTTTAAAAACAATAAAAAAAATGGACAAGGTAAAATTTCATATAAGAAAATAGAAGATATTTATATAGGAGAATTTTTAAATGATGAAATTACTGGATTTGGTTTTTATACATGGGCAAATAAACATACATATGAAGGTGATTTTATAAATGGAAAAATGGATGGTAAAGGAATTTATAAATGGCCTGAGGGAGGAGAATATAATGGAGATTATGTTAATAATATTAAAGAAGGATATGGAGTTTTTAAATGGGCTGATGGGAAAATTTTTACTGGTCCTTTTGGAAATGGAAAACCTAATGGAAAAGGTAAATTAACTATTGATAATATTACTATTAATTGTGAATTTAAAGATGGGAAATTTAAAGGTAATTTAAAGGAAATTTTAAAATTTAAAAAAATGGAATCAAAAGAAAATGAAAAGAAAAAGTCGATTTATTCTATTTAATAACTAATTTTATTATGTAGATATTATATAATCTTTTCATTCATTTATTTATTTATATATATTTTTTGATAATTTTAACATTTTATTGTTTTGGAAAAAAAAATTGAAAAAAAATTTTTAAATATAATTAAGGTGATAAAATATATTAATATTTAAATTAAAATATATTTTAAATTATTTATTTACAATATTTTTTAATTGTTTTATTTATAAAATCCCTAATCATGAATAATTAATGATTTTCTCCTTCTGATGAAATAGTTAAATTTTTTTCATCATCATATTCTTTCAAATGCTCTTCTAAAATATTTTCAAATTCAGGTATAACTATATTTGAAATATTATTTTTAATATATTCAATATTAATATTTTTGTCAAATTCTTTATAAAATGGAAATTTTTTTTTATCAATTTTAATTAAAACACAATTAAATTTTAATTTTTCATTTTTATTTTTTTTATTACTATTAATATCATTAATTTCATCATCATTAAGTATTTCTATCACTTCATTATTATATTTATTATCATTGTATGTTTTCTTTTCATTATCATTAATAATTTCAATAATGTCATCATCATTATCATTTATATCATCATTAATTTCAATAACATTTTTTTTTTGAGGTAAATCATTATTTATTTCAATAATCTCATAATTATCATTGATTGATATCAGTTTTCCTTTATATTTTTCTAAAAGTTGATTCATTTTTATATCTAAAAATATTGGTCCAGTTGTTTTTTTACATATAGGACATTTAAATAATTGATTAATTGCATTTTGAATAAGAAAAGATTCACAATCAAAACATTGTAAATGAACACAATTAATTCCCTTTACAGGAATTTTAATAAAATCTATTTGAGAATAAGGTTCAATAAAATTAATTTTTTCACTTATATTTCCAGTTACTGAATTTGAATATTCTTTAATAGGAATATTTTTTAAAACAATATCTTTTGTTAATAAATTAACTAAATCAACAGAAATAACATAAGTATTATTAATTGTTTTTTTTGTCCAACTAAAAGTAAGATTTAAAATATTTTTTCCATAATTAAAAAAATTTTCTAAGTAAAAATGAGAAGTTTTATACAATTTATTATCTGGAGTTTCTTTAGTGCATTTTATAAATAATTTTTTTTTTAATAATTTATTAATATTTCTAATACAATTTTTTTGAATTCCATTTACTTTTAAATTAAAATCTCCAGGCCATTGATATTTAAATCCATTTTCTTCAAGTTGTAAACATGTTATGATTATAAAATTATTTTTTGTAAATTGAATTTTAGGAACTTGAATATCAATTGAAAACTGTGTTAAAATATTTTGATTTTGATTTATGAAATTAAAATTTAAATTGGAAAAATATATAATTTTTAGTTGAGATAAACTTTGAATTTGTTCTAAATAAGGATCATTTTTATTTATTTGACATTTAGGACAAATATAATTTGGTTTTATATTTATTGAATTTTTCATACATAATTTATGTTGATATTTTTTACATAAATGACATTGAATTATTTGATTCATTTCAAAATTTGAAAAATATCTTTCTGGTGATGACATACATGGACATGATAAACAAATTCTTTGTTTAATTTCCATTTTTTTATAATTAAATAAATTAAGGACAATTATTTGAGGAAAAAATTAATTTATTCCAAAAAAATAGTTTAAAACAAATTAAATTTTAATTAATATATATGTTTAAATAATTATTTTGTTTTCCCAATTTAATTTTATTTTATTCAATATTTTATCCATACTATTCTTTATCTTAAATTTAAATATTTTTCATCACAATTAAATTTTTTTTGAGTCTAATAACTATTTTTATTTAAGAAAAATTATATATTTTTAATAAAAATGTTTGATAAAAGTGAAATGTCAATGATAACAGTACCAAAACATTCAACTGATGAGTCAAATGTTCTTAGATGTCCAATTTGTTTTCAAGTCCCGTTTATTTTTATAGATAATTCTAAATTTCCACCAATTTTAGAATTTCAATGTGAAAATAATCATATAATAAAAGATAATTTAAGTGATTTATATAAAAAAAGTAAAGATTTTCAAATTGATTCAATAAATTGTAATTGTGGAGATGAAGAAGATATTTCAAATATATCATATTGTACAAAATGTTTTGGTTTTTTTTGTAATAGAGAAATTCATTCTCTAAATGAAGAACATTATTTAGTTCCAGTAACAAAAATGGATTCAATTTGTAAAAATAAAAAACATCCTCAAAATTCTGTTCGTTATTATTGTTATAATGATAAAAAAAATATTTGTGATTATTGTAAACAAGAAGAACATAAAGAACATTATTGTGATAAATTTATTTACTTACAAAAAAAAGAAATTGATTTATTGGAGAATGATATTAATAATGCTAAAAACATGTTACATAATATAAAAGAGAGGATTCATAAACTTTTGAAAAAATTATCAAGGTTAACATTAGAAGTAAAATCAAAATTTGCAAAATATATAGAATATAATGAGATTGAATTTAATTTATTACAAGATTTAATTAAAATTTATAAATTTAAAAAAGAAAGTGGAAATCTTAATTATCAAATTATTAATAATATTAGAAATATTATTAAATTTAATAATATTGATATTAGTTTTGAAAATGAAGAAAATAATATTAAAAATTTAGAAAATTCATTTAATGAAATATTTAAGAAATTTATAATTCAATCTTCAAAATCAATTATAGATATGTCTATCCAAAAAGTGTATACAAAAATAAAAAAGGAAGAAGAAAAAAAATTAAGAACTTCTTTTAGGGATAATAATGATAATTTAAAAAATAATGATAATAATAAAATTTATGATAGTAAAAAATTTATTGATGAAAATAAAAAAAATAATTATAATAAAATAAATATAAATATTAATAATCAAACTGAAAAACCACAAGAAAATGAAGATTATCCTTGGTCTATAAAGTAATTTCCTTTAATTTTTAGAGTAATTATTTTTTATTTAAACAAAGTGTGTAATTTGATAATAATAGTTAGGCTGTATTATTTTAAAATTATTATTTTTAGAAAGTAATTTATTAAATCCTTATATATAGTGTGTATATTTTTTCAATTACAAATTAGTATGTAAAATATATTATAATCATTAATTGTATGTATTTTTATGTTATTTCATATTTTAAGTCAGTAATAATTTCTTTTAAATTTTTGTTTGTAAAATAATTTACATCAATTAGTGGGTAATAATTAATTGTTAAAATTTAGAAAGTGAAATAAATTTTAATTATAGGGAGTAATTTATTAGAATAAAAGATAGAATGTATTATAAAATAATAAATTATAGGAAGTAAATTCTGAAAATTATTTAATAGGAAGTAAAATTTTATTTTAATCAAATTTGCCTGTTATTTTTTTATTATTAATAGTTTTAGAATGTATATTATTTTAAAAATTATTAAAGCATGTTTGTTATATTTAACAATATAGCACGTAAGATAAATAATAAAACTCTATTTAAGATAGTAAATATTGATTATAAAAATTATAGAATGTACACAAAAATATAATTATGATTTTAGTATGTAAAAATAATTATTTTACCAAAGATTGTAAAAAAGTTTAATTATTACAGGTGGTACATAATCTAATAATTTAAATATAGGTTGTATAATACAAAAATTAATTATTAGGATGTAACTTCTGAATTTTTAATTTTATTTAGAACCATAAGACAATAGAAGTATATCAATTTTATTTAATAAAAGGCTGTAATATTATTTATTAAAATATAGGAAGTATATAAATTTATAATTTTTAGCAAGTAATTCAATAATTAACAATTAGATAGTAATAATTTTTTTACAATTAGTGTGTAAATCTAAATTAAATTAGCCTGTATTTATTATTTAATTTTAGAAAGTAAAATATTTTAATTTAAATTTATTTAGTGTGTTAATTATTATTATAATTTATAGGGTGTAACATTTGAATAAAATTTATTTTAGTATGTAAAATAAAATTTTCATTCAATAGAATGGAGTATTTATTTTAATTTATTTAAAAGATAGGTTCAAAAATTGTTGATTTTATAAATTGAATACATTATTTGAAAAAGTATCATCTCAAAAATTGACTAATAACTTTCATTGAAATAAATATTATATAATGAGAAATCATATTTAAAAAATTTGTTAATTTAAATAAATTATATTGCTAAAAATTCAATTGTTTTTATTATAAATTTTAATTTAATAAATAGAAAATTTACACTATAGAAAATAATTAAATGATTATTGATTATTTGATGTCATTATTGATTTAATTCAAAAAATATTATCATTTTTTATTTGAAATTAAAACAAATAAAAAATAAAAATAAAAAGGAGTTTAAACAATTACATTCTTTATTTTAATTATATAAAAATCAAAATATAGTTAAAATAATCATATATTTTATAATTATTTTTAAATAAATTATAATTATGATAAATTAATATAAAGTTGTTAGAACTGATAAAAAAATTCTTTTCATCTCTATTTTTACTGTCAATTCTTTTAAAACCATAATTTTCAATTTCTTCAATTTTTTTTCTATTTTTAAGCGATGATTCACTTCTTAAAGTTTTTTTTTTCCTTTTATGAGATTTTTTTATAGCTTTTTCAAAAATATTATTTTTTAAATCATTTGAATCAGTATTTAAATGTTCATTTAAAATATTATCTTCATGTTTAATTTCAAATAAAATTTTATTATCATTTTCAATTTTATTTAAAATTTCATTTTTTTTAAATCCTGTATTAAAAACATTAATATTTTCCATTAAATCAATATTACTAATTTTATTTTTATCTTTATTTGCATATTTCAAAACCCAAGGATGAATAAAAATTTGTTGAACTTTAATTCTTTTTTCAGAATCAAATTCTAATAATTTATTAATTAAATCAATACATTCATTTGTTAAATTTAATTTATCATCAATAATATATTTATCAATAATAATATTTTTCATAATTTGTTCAGGTTTATTATTTTCAATACCAGCAAAAGGTGTATAACCATGTAATAATTCATATAATAAAATTCCAAGAGACCAAATATCAATTGATTGATCATAAGATTGTTCTCTTATCATTTCAGGAGAAATATATTCAATTTTATTATTTTTTATTATTGTTTTTATTTTTTTATTTATTTTTGTACACCATCCAAAATCACATAACTTTATTTCATTATTTTCATTTATTAAAATATTTTCTGGTTTTATGTCTCTATGAATATAATTATTTGAATGAAGAAAATATAATGCTGAGGTTATTTGAATGAAAATATTAAAGGCTTCATCTTCTTTTAATTTTCCTATTTTTTTCATTTTTGAATATAAACTTTCTTTTGCATATTCTAATACAATTAAATAATTTTTCTCATCTTCAAAATATGAATATAAACGAATAATATTTGGATGAATTAAACTTTGATGTATTTTTATTTCATTATTTACAATATCAATATTATAATTTTGTTCAATTATATTTTCTTTTATAATATGTTTAATTGCATATAATTTATTATTATTTATATTTTTGGCTAATAATATTTTTGCAAATTTTCCTTTTCCACAACTTATTATTTTATTATTATTTGGATTTCTTACAAATTGAAAATTTTTAATTTCATAGTTTTGAGTATCTGTAAATTTTGTTATTATTTCTCCTTCTTTAATAAATGGACTTTTAAGAATTGATAATTGATTCTCATTTGTATTTCTTTTATTATTTGAAATATCATAACTCTTATCATAATATTTAGAAAAATGTATGTTTGTTTTCTTTGGAAATTGAATTGGATGTTCTGTTAGTTTATGCTCTTTTAAACATGAATTTGAACAACAATATTTATCACACCTTTGACATTGATAGATTGCATTATTATTTTCTAAAGATTTTAGACATGAAGGATTTGAACATTTTTTATCGTTCATTTTATTTATTTATTTTTATTTATAAAAAAAATGTTTATTTAAAATGAACATTATTATTTTAGATTTAAAGTATGAATTTGCCTTATTAATATAATTGTAATAAACCAATTTCCAATTTTCCAAATTATTTTATTAAAAAAGAAAAAAAAATTAATTATAAATAAAGAAAAATTAATATTTAATCATACAAAAACTAATAAGTCTAACAAAAAAGAAATATTTTAAATACAATTTCAAATTAATTGACTTATATATCTAGAAGAATAATATATATATTTTTTTTTACATTTAAGACCTATATATCTTAATATACAGACTATAATTGTAATACATAAAACAATACCAATTGAAGTTCCTAAACTAATTAAAAAATTAATTAATAAACTAATTTGACTTCTGTGATAAACTTCACAAAAAATGTATAAATAATAACCACATAAAGAACTTAAAAAAATTTCATAGATATAATTTAATATTATTCTCCTATTAATAATTTTGATAAAACTTCTTGCAAATTTCTTATATTTAATTTCATCTTTTTTTTCATATCTTAATGATTCTAAAACATATGAATAAGAAATTTGTTTTTTTAAATATTTAATAATTAATGAAGTAATAATATTACTTAATAAAGCTAATATAAATTCAGTTATAAAATTTAATTTTCCTTTATTATAATATTTTTGTGAAATAATATTATCAGTATAAACTAAAGCATTTACTGTTAAATCTAAAAGTAAAGATAAAAAATATAATGGTATAGTAATAACATAATAATCAAAGGCTTCTGGAAAAAATAAAATTGCTATTAATTCCACTTTAACAAAAAAAAAAGAATATAAACTATTAAAAAAAAGTCTTTTATCATCATGTAATTCTTTATTAAAAGATATATTCCAAAAATTATTTATATCATTATTATTTTTTCTAAATGATTTAGAATATTTTAATTTTAATCTGTCTCTAAAATCAATTTTATTATTTTTAACTTTATTATTACCAACTATAATAATATTTTTATGTTTTTTATAATTTATAACTTTATTTATTGGTGAAAAAAGACTTTTTTCAAATTGAATATCATCAGTATTTTTATCAATTTTGATTGAAAAACTTTTTGTATCAGAATAATTATTTTGTTCAAATGTTGTTAAAATTCCTCTTGAAGATGATTTTATATGACTTGGAGAATATAAAAGATTCTTATTTTTAATATTTCTATTTTCATCAAAGTTATTTAATTCTAATTGATCCTTTAATTTTTTTTTATTTAATTGAATATTATCGTAATTAAGTAAATGATTAGATTGATGTTCTAAAATTAAATTTTTTTTAGAAAAAAATGTTTCTTCTTTTAATTTTTTTCCTTTTGGAGGATTAAAAATTCTTGGAATGTAAAAAAGTGCGCTTCTTCTTTTTTTATTAATTTTTTCTTTTTTAAAATTATTATAAATTTCTGTGTAAAATTTTCTTTTTAAATAAAATAAATAAAATAAAAATCCAAATAATATATTGGAGAATATGACTAAATAAGACCAAAATCCTATATTTTTATAAAATTTTTTTTTAAAATATTTAAATACTGGATAACATTTCAAAAGTTCATAATTAATTCTATTATTAATTGATTTAAAAAAATTAGTAACTTGTTTTTTTTTTATTGTTTCTTCAAAATTATTTTTAATTGTACAATCACATTCAACTCTTTTATTTACTTCATTATATTCTAAAAAATCACATTTTGATTCACAAATAGAAATATTATAATATATATCTTTTATTCTATCATTTATTGTTACATCATTTCCATTTAATCCAAAAGGAAAACATCTATCTTGATAAAAAATATCATTAATATCAAATAAATTTATTCCTTCATTTGTTAATAATTTAATTAAATCTATATTAACAGTACCATTATCTCTTATTGTATTATATACAGAAATTTTTATATCAGAACATAATGACAAATCTAATTTTTCTCCATTTTGAGAATAAATATAATAATTTAAAGTATTTACTAAAGAATCTGATTTTGAATTTGAATTAATTAAAAGAATTATTAATGGTAATAAAGTATCTAAATTATAATAGTTTTTTAAAATTGTTTCACATTCTCCTAAATCAATTGAACCTAAATGACAATCACAATCTAATCCTTTAACTATTGATGAATTTAATACTTCGAATTTAATGTCTTGATATTCAATTATAATATCTAATTGTTTTAATATGTCTAATTTTTCTTCAATTAATAATATTGCTTCTTGTAATGAATGAGTAAATGAAAAATCAATTAATGGTTGTTTTGGGTCATTTTCTTTAGGAATTTCACATATTATTTCATTATTTGAATTTATTTTTATATTTCCTGATTTACAAATACATTGTCCATTATTTAATATAAGATTAACTTTTTCACATTTATCAATACAATATTTTGAATTTGAAATTAAATAATAATTCCTATTTGAACATTGTATTAAACATTCTTTATTTTTATATAAAATATATTGATAATTATTCCCACAATTATCATTATTTAAAATAATTTTTTCATTATTATCATTAATATAATAATATTGTCCAATACATTGATTTTCATTATTCAAATAAAATCCAAAAGGACAGTTTTTAATACATTCATTAGTGCTTTCAACTAAAATAGGAAAATTATTTGGACAATTATTATCTTCATATAAGCATTCATTATTATTAATATTTGGATCATAATAACAAAATTTTTTATTTTTATCACAAATAATACAATTACTTTCATATTCTACATAACCAAATTTACAACTTTCACATTTATGTTCAATACTATTTCCTATTTCAGAACAAGTATTACATGTTTCATAACAATTTATTTCTGATTTAACACATTCAGTTTCATCATTTATTTTATAATAATATCCTTCATTACATCTTTTTGGAGAACATTTTGTAGGACTCTCACTTTCATTTTGAACTTCAGTACAATATGAACATGCTTCATTACATATATTTATAATATACATACATTGATATACTCTTATAAATGTTATTTCATATTCTTCATTATATTCTGTTTTAAATCCTGTGTTGAATCTAATTTTTCCATTTTCTTTTTCAATTATTATTTCAATATTTTCATCATCTATATATTTAAAATTAAGATTAGTTGGATAAAACATAATTTCATCTTCTGATGATAAATTATTATCTGAAATATCTGAAATTTTGATTTTTATATTTGTTTTAGATGGAGTTAAAAAATTATTATGTGGTGAAATACAATCATTTAATTTTGTTTTTTGAAATATATCTAATTCTTCTTTGGAAAAATATTCATATTTATTTTGATTATCATTGTCTCCTCTTAATAATATAAAATAATCAGAATTATCAGAAAATTTTTTTAACAATATTTTTGAAATTCCAATATTATTTTTAATTTCATAGTAATTTTCTATTTCAAATGCATCATCAATTAAAATATATGTTTCAATAAATAAATTATTATTAACATTTGACTTATAAACACATAAAAATTTTTTATCTTCATCAACATTTATTATTTCTGAAATAATAAGAATTTTAAAATCAAAAGTATTTATAGTTTCTAAAATAAAACTATAATGAAAATTGGTCCCATTTATATATTCTATTTTTAATTTTTCTTCAAAATAATAAATAATTGCTTCATTATTATTATTTGTTGAAACTCCAAATTCAGAATATGTAGCTTCAATTAAATATTTTTGAGAAGAATATAAACCTTCCTTTGTTTTATAAATTTTAATAATAGTATCATTAATATTAAAACATTCATAAGGTTTAATTAAATCAATTTTAACATAATTTTCAATTGAATTTGTAACAGGATTTCTAACAGGAATTGATAATTTATCATTTATATATCTCATGCTACTGCATAAAGAATTTATTTTATTTTCAGAAATATCATAAAAATTAAATCCAATATAAACATATGAATTTGAAGTATAATAATGTATTGGACATTTATATGTTGTATTTTTAGGATAATAATTTGAATATCCTTTATAATCAATTATTGAACCAGATAAATCAAATATCACTACATAATAATCTGATGTACATGATGCAACAAATAATTCTTTTGATTCATTTAATAAAGTTATATCTGTTAATGATGTAAAAGAAAATATATTTTCTTTAATAATTTTATTAATGTCATTTTCTATTTCATAAGATGAGTTTAATGTTGTATATAATATTTTATTTGATGTTTTAGGGTATATATAAATTATTTCATCATTTTGTTCAATTTGTTTAAATAAATTATTGTAAATTGGTTTTATTAGAATTATAAATAAATATAAATGAAAGATATTAGTAATTAAACATTTTTTCATATTTTTTAATTTTAAAATTTATTTTCAAATAATTTTATTCATAATTTTTACTAATATATTAACTTATTATATGTATTTCACTCATATAATTTATTTCAATCACTCAATTTAGAAAATATGATATAAATTATTATAATAAATAGTTTTAAAATGATTTTGATTTCTTTTAAATAAAAAAAATAAATTGTGAAAAATAGGAGGTTCTAATAGTAAAACAATTCATAATCAAAAATTAAAAAAAATCATATATATTAAAGCATTAAAAATAATAAAAATAAATACAATTCAAATATAAATCAATTAAAAATTCAAAAATCAAAGTTATATTCATGACAAAATATAAAGAAAAAAAATATTAAAAGAAATTAATGAAAAAAGTTTCATTATTTATAATTTAGAAACATATGAAATATTCGGTTCTATAATAAAGAGTAATTCCATTTAGCAAAAGATATTTTTGCTGTGTATGCAAATTATATTAAAACATTTATTGTAATAAAGAATGATAACAAAAATGAAATTGTATTTGCAATTTATTATATATATTTTACTTTTATTTCAACATTTTGAATTTATTAATATTAAACAATAATTAAAGAGAGTCATTAATTATTTTATTTGATGAATTTTTGTGAGTTATTGAATTTAAATATTAAAAAATATCAAATATCATATATTTCATTTAATAAAAAATAAAATAAAACATTAAATTATAATTTTTTTAAAAAATAATCTTGGAAATTATTAAATATATATAAAAATATTTTTTATGGGGATTGGGGATTGGGGATTGGGGATTGGG
>JAJMZS010000583.1:0-21953 GCA_023807205.1 Isotricha prostoma | reverse complement strand
ATTATATATGTTATGTTAATTATTAAGAGGAATTATAATGATAATATATTTTTGAAAAATATATCATCTTTCTTTGTTGAAAAGAATTGTTCAGATTATTTAGAAAGATGAAAATGTTTTAAAATTATATTGAAATGCTAAAAAATTTTTAGGACAAGGAATTTTAATTAAAAATATTTTTAATAAAACATTCATTTTAATCATTATAAAATGAATTAATACTTTATAAATATTATATTTAAACAATCGAAAAACATCTTTTTTAATCATTCAAAAAATACAGAAAAATAACAATAGATAGGAAATTTCATGTATAAAATATATAAAGAAAATAGGAAATAGTGATAAAAAAATTTGTGTTATAACAAAATCAATAATTAAATTTGAGGAAAAATAAATCATAAATTTTGAAAAATAATTTATATCTCAAAACAAAATAATTTTACATGTTAGAAGACTTAAAAGAAATATATAATTGGATTGAATATAATCAATTTGTTATCTAATAAAAATTGAGATTTGTTTATTATTAATAATTCTATTGGATTTGATTTTATTATTTTTATTATAATTTTTTTTTTCATCTTTGATAGTTTTGTTTTATATTGCTAAATATTTTCATTTAATAACAATAAGATTATATGTTGATATTTTTTGTTTTCTTTATTTATTTCTTTTGTTGATTCTTCTTTGATATTGGATATGATATTATTTTTTTATTGATGATGACTTTCTATCATCAAATATATTATTTCCAATTATTATTAATTAAAATATTTTTTTATTTATTTTAAAGTTTAAAATTTTTTAAATTTTTATTCATATATTTTTTATCTTTTTAAATTAATCAAAACATTCTTTTACAAAAAGAACATTATTACATCTTACTAAAACATCTCCTAAACTTCCTGTTATTTGATTATCTATTATTTCTTCTGTATTTTTTAATTGAAAATTCATATATTTATCATAAGAAACTAAAATTCCTTTATATTCAATTCCCCATTTTAATCTTATTAAAACTGGTTTATTTATTAATGTTAATAAAAATGGTTTAGGATTAATTAAAATTTGCTAAATTATTATATTTATATATATTACATTTCTTTGTTGATTTGAATACTCATTTGTTCTTTCTTTATTAATTCCTCTTGTTTCCATTTAATATAAATTATTTTTTTTAATTGATAAATTTAAAAAATATTTATTTTAATTTAAATTTTATGTCTATTGAGAAAGAATATTATATCAATGAAATGAATTTATTTATTCAACATATTACATTAATAGTTTTAAATTCAAGAATTATTCAAAAGACAAAAAAAAATCTTAAAACTATTTCAATTCAATTATTTTCAATAGAACAAAAAAAAAATTTTGATATTGAAGAAATATATGATTTTATTGATGATTATATGTTTTTAGCATCACCAAATGAAATAAGACAAAGTATAAATGATAATAATAATTTATATAAAAATTATGAAATTGATATTTTTATAATTCAAGATAATAAAACAATCTTAATTGAAAAATGGTATTTTTCTTATATTGATGAGATTGAAATAATTTCAGAAAAAAAAGAACTTGAATTACAATTAAGTATTTTAACTCGTTCTATTTATTCAATTACTAGATTATTACCAATTTTTCAATTGAAAATATCTAATTTAAAAATTGATTATAAAGCTTATAAAAATTATTTTTCCAATAATAAATTTAATGGAAATGCAAAATTTATAGAAATAAAAAATAAAAAATTTAAAATTAAAATTAAAGTTGAATATCTTTTTGATTTAAATATATTAATAAATAATAATAATGATAATTTTAATAAATTTAAAAGACCAAGATTTTATACAGTTAATTTAGATAAAAAATCAATTCCTTCATTTGAAGTTTTATTAACTGAAGATGAATATGATTCATATAATCAAAATACAAAAAGAAAAGATTCTAAAAGAAGAAAATTATCACATGAAATGGATAATAATATATTAAATTTTTTATCTAAAGAAGAAATTAAAAATTTAAGTCCTGATGAAAGTTTAAGTTCATCTATTAATTCAAATGATTCTATTGAATTAGATATTAAAGTTGAAAATAATTCTTCTAATAATAATTTAATGTTAAATGATATTAAAGAAAAATATAAATTATTAAAAGATAAATGTATAAATCATCAAGAAAATAATATAGAAATAAATATAAATAAATTATACATCTATACTATATTAGATTTTAATTTTAATTAAAATGTATTTTGAATTTATTATCAGTTATTAAATTTGTCATCAAAAAATTTTTTTATTATGACATATGCTTGTCTAATTCATCATAGTAAAACTAAATTAATTAATAAATAAAAAACTTAATACCATATAATAAAATTTTTTTATGGAAAATAAAAATCAAATTTAATTTTTATTTAAAATAAACTTATTCAATAATAAAAAAATTTCAATTCATTTAATCATTTTACATTTTAATATTCATAAATATAACAATTTTATTTTTTATTTGTTTTTTTTGCTCAAATTTTACATTTATATGGTTTTATTCCAAAATGATTCCATAAATGAACTTTTAAACAAGAATTATTTAGATATTTTTTGATAAAATTTTTATAAGAACAATTATATTGAAGAAGTTTATTATATATTGATGATTATATATTATTATCTCTTTTTTTATTTGATGATAATTTTTCGATTATTTTTATGTAGAGAAATCATTTATTATAATAATTAATTATTTTATATTTAGAATATTACGTATTTTAAACATTTTTAAAATATAAATAATATAAAAAATAAATTTATTTTATTTAATATATATTAACATTCTAGAAAAAAAAAAAATGTCATCAGAATATAAAAATATAACAGATGACGGAAAAATAAAAAAGAAAATAATAAAAGAAGGTGAAGGAGAAATAATAAATGAAAATAAAGAAGTAGTAGTAAATTACATAGGAAAAGTAAATGGAAAAATATTTCAACAAACAAAAAAAGAACCATTTCACTTTACAATAGGAAACAATGAAGTAATTAAAGGATGGGAAATAGGAATAAAAACAATGAAAAAAGGAGAAAAATCAGAATTTATAATAGACCCAGAATACGCATACGGAAATAATACATATGATAATTTAATTCCTCCTAATTCAACAATAAATTTTGAAATAGAATTATTAGAAATTAATCCTCCAATTAAAAAATTAATTGATATGGATTTACCAGAAAAAATAAATAGAGCTAAAAAAATAAAAAATGAAGGAATAGAAAAATTTAAAGAAAAAGAAATTGAATGGGCAAATGAAAAATTTATAAGAGCATTATTTTATTTAGAATCATTAGATCCAAATAATGAAGAAAATAAAGAAGGAATTGATTTATTATTATCATTATATTCAAATATTGCAAATTGTAGTAATCAATTAAATGATTATAAAAGAGTAATTAAAGTAACAGATGCAGGAATAAAAATAAAAAAAAACCCAAAATTTTATTATTTTCGTTCAATCGCAGAAGCAAATTTAAATAATATTGATGAAGCAGAAAGAAATTATAATGAATTAATATCATTAATATCAAATAATGATCCAGGAGCAAAATTTGTAAGAGAACAAATAGATAAAATATCAAAAAAAAATGAAAAAAATAAAAAAAAAAAATTAAAAGGTATATTTTCACAAGATTTATATGAAGATAAAAAATTACCAGAAAAGCCAATTGAACCACCATTAAAAATAAATGAAGATAATCCAATAGTATATCTTGATATAAAAATAGGAGAAAATAAATCAAAAAGAATAGAAATTGAATTATTTAAAGATAAAGTACCAAAAACAAGTGAAAATTTTCGTTGTTTATGTACAGGAGAAAAAGGTAATAATTTATATTATAAAGGAAGTATATTTCATAGAGTTATTAAAGATTTTATGATTCAAGGAGGTGACTTTGAAAATGGAAATGGAACTGGTGGTAAAAGTATTTATGGTGATAAATTTGAAGATGAAAATTTCTTTTATGCTCATTCAAGAGAAGGTTTATTGTCAATGGCTAATTCAGGAAGTAATACTAATGGAAGTCAATTTTTTATTACTTTGAAAAATACTAGTTGGTTAGATGGGAAACATGTTGTTTTTGGGAAAGTTATTAATGGATTTGATGTTGTTAAAGAAGTTGAAAATGTTGAAACTGATGATCAGGATAAACCGAAAGTTAGTGTTGTTATTGAAGATTGTGGAGAAATTAAAAAGTAGGTTTTTTTGTTTATTTTATTTTTTTTTTTATGGGTTTATTTTTATTTTAAAAGGGGGTTTTTTTTTTTTTTTTTTAATTTTTATAGTTTTATAAGTTAAAAAATACTGTTTTTTTTTTATTTATTTTTTTTTTTTTTTTTGGATTTAAAAAGAATGTAGAATTTAAAAATCTGTATGAATTTTTTAATTTTAATTTGTTTTTTATAAGTTAAAAAAATTATATTTATTTTTTTATTTTTTTTTGGATTTAAAATTTAAAAATTTAAATTTGAAAAAAATATAAAATAAATGTCTGAAAATGAAAATAATAATAGTAAAATTAAAAAAAATAATGATTATGAAATGATGCAGAATGTAATAAATGAATCAAATAATTCAATGATACAATATGCATTACAACAAATAAATGAAATGGATATTCAAAATATAGAAAATTACAATGATAGATTAATAATACAATTAGAATTTGATGTTCAATATTTAACTAAAATAATATCAAGAATTTATAATTTAGAAAATTCAAATATGGAAATAATATTTGTAAATAATATTTTAATATTAAGAAGTTGTTTAAAAAATAATTCAGAAACAAATGATTATTCACATAATATTTATCTTCAAAATACAGATAAAATAATAATTAAAAATAAAAATACAAATTTTTTAAATTTTTCAATTTTAGCAAAACAATTTTTAATAATGTTAACTTTTTGGAAATATGATAATAAATTAGAAAAAGGAATATTATTAATTAATATAAATCCTCAAAATAATAATGGAATAATGACATATTATAATTATAATAAAGATTTTGAATATCAACAAGATATTTATCTTGAAAAAAATAATCCAATAAAATTTCCAGAAGATTTAAAAAAAGGTTTTATTTTTAAATTACCTTTTTCAATAATAAATCAATTTTCAAAAAATTGTGAATTAAATATATTTTTAAACTTTGATATTTTTGTAATAAAAGAAGCAAGAAGTTTAACAGGATTAAATGAAGTATTTGGTAAAATAGAAAATTCTGGTATTGTAATTAATAATAATAAATTACTTTATATTATTCATAATTTTTTACAAAAAAATAAAATTGGAGAAGGTAATTTTTTTAATTATTTATTTCATTTAAAAATTGATATTAAATGCTTAAAAGCATTTAAAAATAAAAAAGAAATTGATAATTTATATTTTAATATTATGAAATTTACTGAAGAAGAATGTATTGTTTATTATTATTCTTTTAATGAAAATTTAGAAAGAAATATTACAAATACTCAAATTTATAGAAATGAATTTTTTCTCTCTGATTTATTACTTCCTTATACTGATGGATTACAAATTGGAAAAAATTTAGATGAGTATAAAAATTTAATTAAAAAAAAATATAATTCTGAATTAAAAACTAGTCTTCAAATTATTGAAGAAAGAAAATTACAAAATAATGAAATTGGACAAAGAATTTCTAAATCGGAAAATGTTTCTAAAAAAAATTATATTAAAATTGAAAAAAAAAATAATATAAGTCAAAAAATTCCTTTTGGTGAATTAGATGAATCATTACATAATTTTATGTCAAGTTTATCTGTTATTAAAGAAGATAATAATGATTTATCATTTATTAAAAAAGAAAAAGAAAATTATAAAATACAAAAATTATCTAAAGATGAAGAAAGATTAAATCCATTTGATTAAAAATTTATTTTTTTAAATTTTTATTTATTAATAATATATTAAAATTCTAAATAATTAAATTAAAAATGAAAATTTAATTAATATCTAAAGATATGAAATTAAGTAATAATGATATAAATAATATGGAATATATAAATGAAATACCAATGGAAAAAAGTGATGAATTATTAGATTTAATATAATAATATTATGAAAGATTATTCAAAATAAAAAAAGTAATATTATTAAAATATACTAATCTTCTTAAAGAAATTAATAAATTAAAAATATAATAATAATTAATAATATGTAAATTATTTTGATAAAAATTCCTAAGATATATTTATTTTTATCAAAGCCTAAAAAAATTAAATAATTCAAAATAAAACTAAAATAAATTAGATTATATTACTAAAACAAATATTTTTGAATATGGAAGTGCTCATTTTAAATAAATGTTCAAAAATTTTTTAATAGAGCAAAAAAATTTCAAAAGAAGTAGGAAAAATTATATTGTTGTTAAATACTTATTAACTAATTATATGGAAATAACATTATTTTAATTTTTGAATTATGATAGTTTTTTTAATAATTAAAAATATAAAAATCTAAAATTTGCTATAAATATTAATATTTATTTAGGAAATGAATATAATAATTTTTATTATAAATTAATATTGAATTTTTATATTTATAATATTTATCATATTATTATTTTAAATTTTTTCAGTTAAATATTTCATTTTTTTAAAGATAATAAGTTAATTTATCATTTATTTATTTTTTTTTATATTTTTAAATAAAAATGAAAAAATATAAAATTTGTTTTATTTAGAAATTATATTAACTATTTTTAAATAAATAAAAATATAAAACTTTCAAATAATTATATAATATAAAATGAATAGCCTTTTATATTATTCAGATATAGTAAGTCTTCCTCCTCATATTTATATATCAAAAAAAACTAAAAATCCTACCTTATTTGGATTTTTCTTATCATTAATTACTTACATAAGTATCATATTTGTAACAATAAATAATTTTCTTCAATTATATAATAAAGAAATTAAATCTTTAATATATTCAAATTCCCAAGAATTAAATAATAAAACATTGAATAATTCTGATTTTATTTTTAGCATATTTTATTATGGTTCAAAAGAATTTAAATCAAATATTTCTTTTAAGATATCTTTGATAGATGCAGAAAACCAGAAAGAGACAGAATTAAAATATATAAAAAGGGATAATTATTATCAAATAAATGACACAGTCTCTGTTAATGGAAGTGTTCTTTGTATGATACAATTTTTTTGTCTTAATAATAATTGTAATATTTTTCAAAATAAACAAAATTATATAATTTTTCGTATGTCTTATACAACTTATTCATTAAATCATTCAAATTTTGATAATCCTTTAACACCAATCTTTCCAGTAAAAAGTTATTATTTTTTTCCAGAAATGAAGAAACAGGTAATAGCATATTTAAGTAATATAAACTATGTTACAAAAGGAGGTATAAATTGGAATAAAAAAGAAAAAAAAACTATAATAAGCCAAGATTTTGATGAATTAATTTATAGTAGTGATGAAAATAGAGAATTAGGAATTTTTTGGATACATATTGATTTTAATGATATAACTTATGAAAGAATTTATCCTTCAATTAAAGATATTTTGTCAAATATTGGTGGATTTATATCAATTATGAAAACAATTACTTATTTTATTTTTATTATATATTCAGAAATTAACTCTAATATTATTGTCGTTGAAAATCTTTTAAAAAAAGAAAATTCAAAAATAAATAATAAAATAATTTTAAGTTATAAGATGAATGATATTAAAAATATTGAACCTATTTTTAATAACAGTAATTTTGAATTAAATGAATCTAAAGGAAATTTAGTTGATAAAGATATGAATAAAAATAATGATGAGGAATATAATGAATTTAAAAAAATATTTAAAATTAATTTTTGTGAAAAAATTTGTAAATGTTTTAGTTCTAAAAATAAAAAAAAATTAATGAATTTTTGTAAAGAATTTGTTTCACAATATTTATCTGTTGAAACTATTATTTTAAATCAAATATATTTTGAAGAATATTTTACCAAAATTAATAAAAATAATAATGAATCAACAAATGATGAATTAAAATATGATGATAAAGAAGATAAAAATCATAATACATAAAATAAAAAAAATTAAATAAATTTTTAAAAATTCATAAATATAACTATATTAAAATTAGCTTATTGAGATTTTATAATTCTATCTAAATTATATAAGGTAATTTTTTCCTATATTCATTTAAAATTTATTTCAAATTTAATTAAAAATAAAATATATTAATCTTAAAATTAATTATTATACTTTTCTTATTATATTCAAATTATAATTAATTCATAAATTATTGATAATATTTTCCAAATTAAAAAAAATGTAATATTTATATTATATTATTATATTTTGTATTTAAATTATTTTTATTAAGTTTTTGAATTATTTTTATAATTAGATTTTATGACATACCAATTATCATTCAAATTGAAATTGAATTTAATCTCGAATTAAAAAATTAATTGATATTGATTTACCAGAAAAAATAAATAGAGTTAAAAAAATGAAAAATGAAGGAATAGAAAAATTTAAAGAAAAAGAAATTGAATGGGTAAATGAAAAAATTTATAATATCATTATTTTATTTAGAAACATTAGATTCAAATAATGAAGAAAATAAAGAAGGAATTGAATTATCAATTTTATCTATTATTAAAGAAGATAATAATGATTTATCTTTTATTAAAAAAGAAAAAGAAAATTCTAAAATACAAAAATTATCTAAAGTTGAAGAATATCATTAAATCATTTAATTAAAAATTTTAATAAATTTTTAAATTTTTATTTATTAAAAATATATATTTAAATTCTAAATAATTAAATTAAAAATGAAAATTTAACTAATAAATCAATTTTAATAATTTTAATCAAAATAAAAAAGTATTTTTTAATTAAAAAATTAATATTTTTTAAATAAAATATAATTTATATTAAAAAAAATATTTTTTTTATTCTTCATCTATTTGTTCAAGAGGATTATATTCAATTTTATTATCCCCATCAAACATATTTTTGCAATCTCCTTCAAAAATATTAATAATAATAACAACTATTAATAAAACACTAACTAAAAATTTACTAAAAGCAAATAAACAAACAATAGTTAATTTTTTATTATAATTTTTAAATACTTTATTTACATCTTCATCACTTTCTTTATCAGGTAAACCAAAATTTGCTATTTTTAAAAATTCAACTAAAGTAAAATAACAAAAAAAACATGAAATACTAAATTTAATAATATTAAAAAGAATTAATTGTAATAAATCAAAATTGTCATCATTATTTTTTCCAATTGTAATTAATTCATTTATTAATATTATTAATATTATAATACAAATAATAGTTTCCCAAAAAATTGATATTTTTCTATAAGTTGTTAATTCATTTAATATATATTTAAAATTATAATGATGTTTTAAAAAAGTTAAATTAAATCCATAAAAAGTATTTGAATATAAACCAATATTTTTATTTGTATAATTTTTATCTGAAATATATAACATATTATCTTGTAATAAATTTTTTTCTAATTCTTTATCTAATAAATTATATCTTTTTTTATCAAAATGATTATATTCATTTTTTTCTTTTGAAAAAGTTAAAGAAGTAATAATATTATTATTAATATCTTCATTAGTAAAATGTAAATATTTATTATTTTTTAATAATAAAGTATTATATTTTAATTTATCATTAGAAGGTAATTTTGAATTTGAAAATTCAATATTATTAATTGGACATTCTAAATTTTCTTTTAAACAAAGTTTATTTTTTAAAGTATCAATAAAACCACAATTTTTAAAACCAATTTTACAATTATTATCTTTATCAATTATATTATTTAATAAATCTAAATATGATAAATTAATTGTTTTAATACAAAATTCATTTCCTTTCCAAATATATAAATTATTTATTTTTTTTGGTTTTATTGTTAAACAACCATTTCTTAATTCTTCATATGTACAAAATCCAATATGAAATTTTCCATTACAATTACAATGTTCTATTTTTGTTTTATGATGTCCTAAAATCATTTTTTTTGAATTATTACATTTTCCATTTTCAGATAAAGAAATATATAAAATTGGAGAATTGTCTAAATTATTTGTTATTGTTTTTAATTTATCTAAATTTATATTTTCATAATGTACAAATAATGATAAAATTAATATATAAGTACAACAGAAAAATCCTAAAATTATTACTTTTTTTCTTGTTGAATCTAACATTTATTTTTTGAAGGAAATAATTTATTTATAGAATTGAAATAATAATTTAAATAAAAATATTATATTATTTTTATATTGAAAAAAAAAAGGAAAAATAAAAATATAATTTTTTTATATTATTATATTAGTTTTATTTAATTTTTTTTATTCTTATTTTTTATTAAATAATATTTTTCCAATTCTAATAAATTCATTAATTAAAAACTTCTCATTTTCTTTTATATTTTGTTTCTTCTTTTTACAATCAATAATACTAAAATTATTACTTTTAGTAATTCTATATCTTTTTTGATTAAGAAAGTGATTATTTTTTTTCTCTACATTATTATTAATATTTTGATTATTATTATTACTAGCTTTATTATTATTATTTTTTTTTTGTCTTTTATTATTGTTATTTTTAGTAACTTGTTTTTGATTAGAATTTTCATTAACTTTTTTTTCTTTTTTATTATAATTTTTCAAATTATTTTTTCTAAGACTCTTTTCAATAGAAATATTTTTATCTTCATTATTTTTATCATCTTCATTTTTATCATCTTCATTAACTTCAATATTTTTTTTTTCACTTTTAATATTTATATTATCATCATCATCATTACATTTAATTACAATTTTAGGTGTTCTTTTTCCATCAATATCAACACTATTAAAAACAAAATTATTTTCTTTATTTTGAACAATAAAACTTTGAATATTTTCTTTATTCCATTTTCCTTCTTTTTCATAACAATATTTATAAACATCTGAATAATCACTTAAAGATAATTTATTTTTTCCTATTAATTCTTTAAAAAAAATTGCACCTTCAAATAAATCTTTATATTTTTTTGATTGAGATAAAAATAAATCTGTATTTTCTTTATTCCAAATTGTTAATTTTTGTTTTTGTAAAGTTGAATAATTATTATCACCTAAAAATTGAACTTTAAATCTTGAATTTTTTTTTTCTAATATAAATGAAGGCCAAGTAGGAAATCCTTTTATTTTCGCCCAACAAAAATCATTAACTTGAAAATCATTATTTTGACTCATTTAATATTGTTTTAATTGTAATTTAATTTTTTTATTTCCTCAAATATTCAATTTTAAAAGGACAAAATTTGAAAATATGTTTTTTTTTTTAATAATTGTCCTACAATTTTATCATTTTTTAATTTATTTAATAAAAAAAATATTATAAATAAATAAATATAAAAAAAAAAGTTTTAAAAAAAAAAAATAAAAAAAAAACTAAAATAAAACATTAAATTTATAAATAACAATAAATTAAAAAAAAGAAAAAATTATAAAAAAATTACAAAAAAAAAACCATAATTGACAATTTTTAAATAGAAAAAAAAAAAAAAACTGTTTTCAATTTTGATTAAAATTACCATTTAAATCAATAGAACATGAAATAAGTTTTCCATATCTAAACAAAGTATAAATTCTTTTATTTCCAATTTCAAAAAAACTTTTTCCATGAGGTAAATTATTAATAAAATTCCCATGAAATTTTTTACCATCACTAAAAGTATAAATACCAAAACCTTGTTTAATATTAAAACAATAATTACCATTAAAATTAGAACCATCATTCCAAAAAAAATTACCTTTACCATTAATTATTCCATTTAAAAAATTTCCTTGATATCTTCTTCCATCATTCCATTTAAATTCACCTTCTCCATTAAATAAATTATTTTTAAAATTACCTTCATATGAACAATTATTTTTAAAAAGATAAATTCCATATCCATTTTTTTCATTATTTTCAAATTGACCATTATAAATTGATTCATCTTCATAATGTTCTATTCCTTTTCCATTTTTTTCATTATTTTTAAAATCTCCTTCATATAATATTTTATTATTTAATATTATTTTTCCTTTACCTTCACATTTTCCATTTTTCCAATCACCAAAATAATAATTTCCATCTTTATTTATAAATATACCTTTTCCATTAAATAAATTATTTTTAAATAAACCTTCATATAAATTTCCATCTTTTGTTATCATTATTCCTTTTCCATATAAATTTCCTTTATTATCAAATGTTCCTGAATAATATTCTATTTCATTTTTTTTATTTAAAAATTTTAAAGGAGGTATTTTATTTAATTTTTCTTCTCCTTCATATATTATATTATTTAATTCTATTTGATTTATTGTAATTACTTTACTTATTTTATCATTTTTTTCTATTTCATTTATAAAATCATTTAATTTCATTTCTTCTATTATTATTTCTTCATTTTTTTCTTTTTTTAATTTATTTTTTAATATTTCTATAAATTTTAATTTTTCATATTGATTTGGAATTTTTTTTGTTAATAAATTACTATTTAAATCTGAAACACTTGTTAAATATTCAGTATTATTTTTATTCTCTGAAGTTGATATTTCTCGATTATCATTTCTATCATTTATTGTATAACAATTTTTTGTTCCCATTTATAAATATTTTAATTTAAATTAAATATTAGCCTATTTTTATTTTTTTGATAGTAACTTATTTTTCTAGTATTTCTATTTTTTAATATATTACTTTAAAAATATATTATTTTTTTTATTGATGTTTAAACATTTACTTAAAATAAAAAAATAAAGTATTTTATAAATAATTGTATCAGAATAAATCAAAATCAAAAATATGGATATTAATTAAAATTAAAAATAGTAATTTATAATTTATATTAATTACTCATTTATATTATTTTTTTATAATTACTTTAACAAAAAAAAATTTAATTAAATAAAATAGTATTAATTATACTGATTATTATTTTTAAAAAATAATTCATAAAAAAAATGGCAAACTGGGAATCAAGTTTAGATACTCAAACGAATTTAGTAAGAAAAAAAAATATTAATATAAAATAAAAGTTAAATGTAGGTACTCAAGAAGAAATAGCTTTAAAAACAAAAATGCAAGACTTATATTATGAATACACAAGATTACAACAAAATATAAAAAAATATTATGAGAAAATATCAATAAATAGTTATGTAAATGAACAATTATCAAAAGATAATTACGAAATATCAAAAAATATCAATAAATATGATGAAATAAGCAAAGAAATAAATGATATATTAACAAAAAATAAAGAAAAACCAAATTTAGAACCATTTTATTCAAAATTAAATTTAGAATATAAAAATAATAAAATACAATCAGAAAAAATGATAATAACAATACTAGAAAAAATACAATCAATAGGATTAGATATTTTAAATGAAGAAGAAATAAAAAATAATAATAATTTTAAAAGAAATGATACATTAATGAAATCAATTCAAATAGGAAAAGGTGAATTAATAGATAGAAAAAATATGTTAGAACAAAGAAAAAAAGATTTACTTGAAGCACAAGAAATTGCATCTCATATAAAAGATGTTAGTAAAAATATAAATGAAAAAGTAAATAAAGATCAAGAAGCCTTTGATGCTATTGAAGAAAATGTTAATATTCTTGATAATAATACTGATGGTGCTCTTAATAATTTAAAAGAAATTCAAAAAATGCAAAAAGATAGAAGAAAAAAATTGTGTATTATATGGATACTTATTGTTGTTGTTGTTGTTACTTTTATTATTGTTATTATTGCTTTATACTGGGAAAAAATTAGACAAATTTTTAAAAAATAAATATTAGATTTTTTAATATTTTTTATATTTTTTTTGGATTTATTTAATTAAATATGATGTGTTGAAATTTTAGATAATTTTGATTAATTTTATTCAAAAACAATTATTTAAAAAAATGTTATTATTTTTTTATTTTAATTTAAAAAAAAATAAATTTTAATAAAAATATTTTATATAAAAAATAAGAAAAATAAACAATAATTCATTTTTAAAATATATAAAATTAAAAAAAAAACCTAATTAAAACATACTTTTATTAGCATCACTGAATCTTTTAACAGAATTAAAAATCCTTTTAAGTATACAATGTTCAGTATTAAATAATTTATTTTGAATAATATTATAATGACAACCACATTCACAATCTTCTTTAGCAACCATATAAGCAATCATAAAAGCCATTTTAATATTCATAAATTGAAAAGTACTTTTAGCAACATTATTAACTTTATTAAGAGGATCAACAATAATTAATTCATGATTATTAGTACCAAATTGATAAATATTATTATTATTATTATCTTTTTCAATATCATTATTAACAGGATAAGTTAAAATAATATATTTATTAAAATCAAAAAAAATACCATAATGACCTAAAACATTTAAGAAAGTTTCTCCTAAAATATTTGGATTTTCATTATTAAATTTACCACTATCAATTTCACTTTGAATAAAAGAAACAACCATTAAAGTTAAACCATAAGAACTTAATCCTCCTGTATAAGGATTATTTAAAGAACCATTATTTAATAAAGTTTTTAATGCTAAAATTATTGGTTCTAATACAGAATAAGTATTTAAATAACTTTTAATTAATTCAACTGTTTTTAAACCAAAATGTTTCTCATTTTCAATACTTATATCAATATGAAAATTAAATTTATCATTTGATACTAATTTAATAATTGGTATATTTGTATTTTCTATAAATTTATGTTTTAAAACCCAATTTTTTGTTGTTAATTTTCTATATAATTTACTTAAAAAAAAATCATCATTATAATTTGAATTATTTGTTATTACAGTATCAATATCAGACCAAGGTAAACATAAACCAGTACAATATGAACCATATAAATTTACTTTATAATCTGAATTAATTTCATTTACACAATTTTGTAAATTATTTATTATTTCTGATATTATTGGTTTTTTATGAGATATTTGTTCTCTTATATAAATTTGATAATCTGTTAAATCTTTTTGAAGACATTTTACTATGTATAAATCTGAATAGGGAATATTATTAAATTTTGCTTGAAGAAATGACGTTTGTGTTGTATTTGGATTTAATATTATTTTATTTAATTCATTTATTTGTGATGAAATTTCACGTTTTTGATTTTCTTTTTTTGATATTTCATTTTTTAAATTTGATATTTCTATTTCTTTTTTATTTGTTTCTTTATGAATTTCTAATAAAATTTTACCATTTTCATTTATTATATTATTATAATTTTTTATTGTTTCATCATGTTTTATTAATAATTCTTCTATTTCATTTATTTGTTTATTTATATCTTCTTTTGATTCATTTAAGTTTACATATAATGAATTATTATCTATATTATTTGATATTGATAAATATGTATTTAATTTTTGATGTTTTAATTCTAATGGAATTATTATTGATTCGACTTTATTATTTTGTTTTTCTTTCTTTAAATTTTCATTCTTATTATAATTTATTTTATTATTTTGATAAGAACTTTGATAATTCATATTCATATTTAATTATTTTAATTATTTCAACAAAAATTATAATAATATAAAATAAAAGTACTTATTAATAAATGAATAAAAAACTGTAATTTATAAAATTAAAAAAAATTATATTAATTCTTAATTTAAATATAATTAAATATATTTATTAATAAAAATTATCTATATAAAATTGATCTATTCTTTCTTTAATCTGCCAATCTAAATTTTTTTCATTATTATATTTTTTTAATTTATTTTTCCAAATCATTAAACCAATATTATACATTGTTCCAGCAATTAATTCAAATTCTTTTAAATTTTTTAATGGCTTATTTTTTTTTGGTTCTTTTGATTGTTTTAATTTATTTTCTAATCTTTTAACTTCTTCTTCAAATTTTTTTATTTTTTGTTTATTTAAATTAATTTCATTTTGATATTCTTTAATTTCTTTATTTTGTTTATTAATTTTCTTTTTTATATTTTCTAATTGTTGTTTTAATTCATTTTCAACTTTAGTAACATTAATTAATTCTTCTTTTAATTCATTTTTTTTTTCATTTCTATCAAAATTAATACTTATACTTATTTCATTATCTAAATTTTTATTTCCAAAATCAATTGTATTAGCATTATTAATAGTACTAACTGAATTAGTTCTTGTTAAACAACTTCTTATTGTTTTATTAAAAGAATTATTTTCATTTTTTTTTTGAAAAATAAGTAAACTTTGTCCTTTTCTTCTTTTATTTTTTATTTTATTTGATTCTTTTTTTTGTAATGGAATTTTAAAAGTTTGTATTGTTTTATTATTTTTATCTTTTTCTAATTTTAATATTTTAGTATTTTGAGTATTTATATTCAAATTATTATTTATATATATTCTTTTTAATATATCTATCATGATTTTAATATTCTTTTTTTTTATTTCTTTTATTTTATTCAAAAAAGTTTTTCTTTCTTTACAATATAATGATGTTATTATTATTAATTTTTGAAAATTTTCAAGTTCATATTGTGATTTATTTAAAAGTTTGATTATATCTAATTTTTCAATAGCATCAGAAAATTGTTTTGAAGGATTAAAATTTGATTTTTTTAAAATTGATAACAAATACATTTTTACTTTTGTTAAATTATCAATTAAATAATTTAAATTTGAATCAAATGTTAATTTTAAATTATTTGAATTATTTGTAATATTATCATCTAATTCACATATAATCTTTTTTAAATTATTAACATCTAATAATTCATATGATGATTTTAATGGTTCATTATTAGTAAATTTAAAAAGTGTATTAATTGTATATAATAAATTTTCAGAATTCATAAATTTAAAATTAAAAAAAATAATTATTTTTCAAATAAATATAAAAAATAATATTAAAATAAAAAAAATTATATTTACACTTCTTTATTAAAAATATTTTGACAACTTTGACTTCTTTGTAAACCACCTTTATGTTGATTTAAATTTTTACTACTATTATTTTTACTAGTATTATTTTTACTTTTTTTACTTTCTTGAGTAGATTTATTTAAACTTTGTTTAACTGAAATAGAACGACTTTTATTTATTTTATTTTTTTCAATTAATTCTTTAATATAAGAAGGAGATTGAAAATATAAACAAGGATTAATTCTTCTAATTGATTTTTGAATTCTTTTTGAAATTTTTTGAAAATTATCTGAATTATGTAAAATTTCTTTAGTATTATAATAAGATTTTATTTTAAAAATTTTAGAATATAAATTAAAATTTTCTTTATATTTTTCTAATTCTTCTTTTTTTCTTTTATTATACATTTTTTCTTTATCAAATGCAGGACATTCTTTTGGTTTATTAATTATACTATATTTTGAAGGTAAAAATCCAGATTGAAGTATTTTATATAATAAATGTTTATTTTCATTTTTTATTTTTTCATTTTCTTCTTCTTCCATAACATATTTTTTTAATTTTAATTTTAAAAATTTTGGATAATATGGTTTTGATGTATCAGTTTGTCCTTTTACAGATAAAACTCTTTCAATATGAAGTTTATGATTATATACTTTTTCTGCTTCATTACATATACTATTTACATATTCATAATTCCACATTTTATTATAATTTTATTTACATTTTTTAAAAAATTAAAAAATTCTAATAATTAAAAAAAATCATTTTTATTTTTAAACAGAAAATTAAACATTAAATTAAAAATTAAAAATTAAATAAAAAATCATTTTTTTTAAAAAAAAAATTTACTCTTTAAAAAATTCTTATAAATGACAGACGAAGCAAATATAGATACAAGTTACCAAATAAACAAACAAAAATTAATATTAATTGGCGATGTTGCAGTTGGAAAAACTTCAATAATAAATAGTATATTAGGTCAAAAATTTAATGATGAATACGAACCTTCAATTGGAGTAGATTTTTTTAGTAAAACAATAAAATATAAAGGTAAATCAATTAAACTTCAAATTTGGGATTCAGCAGGACAAGAAAAATTTAGAAGTTTAATTCCAAATTATATTCGTGGTGCAAGTTTAATTATTTTAGTTTATGATATTACTAATAAAAGTAGTTTTAATAATTTAAATTCTTGGATTGAATTTATTAATAATTATGAAAGTACTAATATTATTATTTGTGGTAATAAAATTGATTTAAAAGATAAAAGAGAAGTTTCTTATGAAGAAGGAGAAAAATTTTCTGAAGAAAAAAAAATGGATTTTTTTGAAATTTCTGCAAAAGAAGAAACTAATTTATTAAATATGCTTTTTTCTTCTGTTGCGTCTTTACCTTTTTTTTCTACTTTAAATAATGAAATTAAATCTAAAGAAGAATTAATTAATGATTTAGAAAAAGAAAATATTGATAATTTAAATAATAATGAGGATGAAACTTTAGGAATTGGAAATGAAGCAAAAGATAAAAAATTAAATGTTATTGGAAAAGAAAAAAAAAATATTTCTAATTTAGTAGAAAATAATATTGATAATTCTGATATTAATAAAGTTATTGAAGATAGTCAAAATAATAATAAAGTAAAAAAAAAAAGAAAATGTTGTTAAAAAGTTTTTTTTTTAATTTTTTTTGTTTCTTTATTTTTTTTTTTGTTCTTTTTTTTTTAGATTAAATTGAAGTTAAATTTTTTAATTTATGAAAATTATTTTTTTTTATTTAAAAAAAGGTAATTTTTTTTAAATTTCGTTTTTATTATTTTCTATGATTTCATTAATTTTATTTTCATTATTAATATTTTCATTATTATTATTAATATTTTCTTTTTCATCTTCATTTTCTTGTTCAGATAAAAATGAATATTTATTTGGAATATTATCTTTACAATCTTTATATAATTCTTTCATTTTAAATGTTAAAATTAAAACAGCAAAAACAATCATAAGTAAAAATTCAAATATTTTTTGATAATTTGTTTTATTATTTAAATAATTATAAACTCCTTTTCCTAATAATTTTTTATTTAAAATCAAAGAAAGAAAAATTAAACAAAAAGAATAACATAAACATAAATTACTATTTTTATGTGTTGCATCAATTGGTTTATTTTGAAATAATTTAATTAAAAAATAAATATTACTAATTAAATTAAATATAATAACATTAATACATAATACAATATAAAAAGTACATTTTACATTAATATCATTATTTTCTAAATAATATAAATGAATAATTAAAGGAATATTTGATAAAAAAAAAATAATATGAAGTATTTTCCAATATATAATAATTGTATTATAATTTTTTAAAATTGTTTCATGTTTCTCTAATTTAAGAGAAGATAATTTATTTTGATCACATGATTCATTTGATTCTGTAGATAAATTTTCATTTTCCATTTTTTTTATTATTTTTTATATTAATAAACTTATTTTTATTATAAAAAATTTATAATATTTTTTTTTATAAATTTAGTAAAAAACATAATTGACATTTAAAATAAAAATTTTAAGAATTATTTATTATTAATAATTAATAATTTTTTCTTTTTTTTTCATTTTTATTCCTTTAAGTATTAAAACATATCAAAGTTATGTTAAAATTTATATTTATTTACAATTTTAATTTTCCTTTTAATAAAAAAAGAATTACAATTATAATTTACAAAATTATTATCCCATTTTTTCTTTAATAATAAATTTTAACTTTGAATTTAATATTTCAATAATCATTTGATCTTTAATAAAAAAAGAATGTGTACCAAAAACCCAAGTTCCATTAGTAGAACTTTTAAATTTATTTCCATCATAAATAACCCATTCATTATTTTCAAAAGAAAAAGTAGTTTGAATTCTACTAAAAGCTTTATCTTTTTTAAAACAAAAATTACACATTTTATCTCTTCCAATATTAACTTCATGAGTATCATTTGGATCAAAAACTTTTTTATTATCTAATAAATGTATTTTTTTTGATAAATTAGTAATTTCAATTTTATTATCTTGAATAAGATTAATTTGAAAAACTACATTTCCAGCACTAATAATTTCTTTTTCTCTTAAAGGTAAATTATAATGTTCATTTAATTTAATATATAATAATCTATTATCTGAAATTTTTCCTGAGTAACCTCTTAAAGAATAATTTTTATTATCACTTTCATAATAAACTGCAAAAATATAAGGATAATTAATTTGTCCATTATAATTTAATATAAAATCTGGTTTAAATGTATTTTCAATATTATTATTATTTAAACCAAAAATTGTTACTCCGTCTTTTTTTTCTCTTCCTCCTTCCATTCCGCCTGCATTAATTTTTATTTCTTTTCCATTTAATAAATTTCCTTCTTCTTCTTTTATTATTAATATTGGAGAATTTATTATTTCTTCATTTGTTATTTCTCTATTTGATAATATTATATTTAATGTATAATCTTTTTCACTTTTTTTATCTTTTTCACTTTTTTTATCTTCTTTTTCACTTTTTTTATCTTTTTTTTCACTTTTTTTATCTTTTTCACTTATTTTATCTTTTTTTTCACTTTTTTTATCTTTTTCACTTTTTTTATCTTTTTCACTTATTTTATCTTTTTTTTCACTTTTTTTATCTTTTTCACTTTTTTTATCATTTTCATTTATTTCATTTGAATTATTTTTTTCTTCTTCTTTTGATTGTAATTTAATTTCAATTGCTTGACTTTCACTTTTAGTTTTATTAAAAACTGATTTTAATTTAGGAGAATTATTCTCTTCTTTTTTTTTTTCTTCATTGTTGTTATGTTGTCTATGATCACTGTGATCCTTTGCTATAAGAAATTAAATAAATTTATATTTTTATATTTTTTTTAATTATAATTTTACTTAAATCAGAATCAGGTTGTTGTTTATTTTCATTATCTTTTATATTATCATTATCTTTAATTTCTATTATTTTATCATTGAATGATATTTCATTTCTTGAACAAGGATAACAACATTTCTATTTTTTGTATTAATAAATATAGTTACGAATAATTTGTTCATTTTCTTTTTTTTATATTATTTTTTTTAAATTTTTATAATTTTTGATTATATAATATTTTATGAATACAAATGGAAAAATGAAAAAAGAAAAATTTATTAAAATAAAACAAGAATTAGAAAAAATTCAAGAAATTCAAGAAATAAAATTAGAAATACAATCATTAAATAATAATTCAACAAATGAAATATTTTTATATATTTTTAAACCAAAATCAGTTGAAGTTGATTTTATTTTTGGATATTCGTTATTTTCTTCAATAAAAATAATTTCTATTATTTTAATTATATTAGGAATTATTAATGTATTATTAACATATTTAAATAATAATTTTTTTAATTTTTTAGAATCTTTTATTTATGCTGTTTTATATTTAGTTTCTGGAATTTATTTATTTATTTCTACTATCACTTTAAAATATAATGATGCTATTATAGGATATAAATTATATGAATTTTTATTTGTTTTTGAATTAGTCATTTTTATTTTAAATATTTTATTAATTTCTATTGGTATAATTCATCCTTTAGGTGAAGGCTCTAGATTTTTGAAAAGATTTTGTCTTTATTTAGGTATTAAAATATTTACTGAAATTATTAAAATATATTTATTATGGATTATTTTTTCATATTTAGTACATTTAAAATTAAATAGAGTAAATATAATTTTGCAATCAAAATAAATATATAATTAATTATATAAAAAATAATAATTAAATTAAACAAAAAAATATTAATATTTTCAATATATTTTTAAATATATATATTTAATTTTAATTGGGGATTGGGGATTGGGGATTGGGGATTGGGGATTGGGGATTGGG
>JAJMZS010000582.1:0-21953 GCA_023807205.1 Isotricha prostoma | reverse complement strand
CCCCAATCCCCAATCCCCAATCCCCAATCCCCAAAATATTTTAATATTAATAATTTATAAAAATAAATAATTCTAATTTTAAATCAAAAAATTGATAGATATATATATTTATATTATATATTAGGAAAATAAATTATTTATTTTTTTTTGAAAATAAAAAAATTAAAAATAATTTTTTTTAAAAAAGATTGAAATTGAATTATAATAAAATTATTTAAATTATATTTAATTGTATTTTTTTAATATTTATAAAAAATGAATGATCTAGAAAAATTAATGGAAATGGAGATGGATAAAAAGAAAGAAAAAGGTGAAATTCCAGTATCAAAATTAAAACCATTTAACAATTTAATAGGCTTAAATATATTATTATTTGAGAATCCAAAATTTAAATTTAAACCATCAAATTTAGAATCATTTCAAGAGGCAAATTTAAATAAAATTAAAGAAGATATACTTTATTCAGGAATTCCATCAGAATTATTATCAAAAGTACATCCATCAAATTTAAAAAATTATCTCCATTATGTTAATATTTATCAAGATTTTGATTCAGAAAATTTTTCTGATAGTCAAAATATAAGAAATGAATTTTTAAAAGATTGGGAAGAAAAAATTAATAATGGTAATATAAGAGGAAAAACAATTGCAAATATTTTTGATGAAAAAGAAAATAATGGAAAGTCAAAAAATACTAATTTATTATTAGGCACAATTACTACTACTATTCATAAACTTTTTATAGTTAATCAAAAAGAAAATTTAGTTGAAGCTTTAGATACTCTTTTAAATACTTTTAAGTCTAATGAACAAAAATTAAAAGAAATTAGTTTTGAAATGTATTCTGCTATTGAAGAAAATTTATCTATATTAATTTTTTTAATTTTTAATAAATTTAAAAACCAAAATGAAGAAAGAAATTCTTATTTATTAAAAATTTTCTCTATTTTACAATTTTTTAAATCTCAAAGAATTTTATTTCAGTTTTTAGAATATTTAATTGATGAAAAAGGAGATTATCAACAATTTGAAAATATTTTTGAAAATATTGATGGATTAAATTTTAACAATATGAAAAAAGTAAAGTTAATTGATTCTAATTTTAATATTATTGAACAATTAAATCAATATGTTCTTTTAGATAATAAAAATCAACAAATTAATTTAATTAAAAGTGCTAATAAAGATAAAGAATTATTTTTATTAATTAATATTGGAAATGAATATTTTTATCTTAAATATGATACTGAAAAAAATATTCCTTTAGATATTGGAGAAATGCCTCTTAAAAAAGAAGAAAATTTATCAATTGATAATATTAATTTTTTTATTAAATCTGATTTATTATTTGTTTACTTTTCTCAAGGAAATAATTTACATGTTCAAATTTTAAAAACCAATTCATTTACTTTTATTAAAGATTCAGTTTTTAATTTAGAAAATCCAATAATAACAATTTTTAATGATTCAAATAAAATCTATTGTATATTAAAAGATAATAAAATGTTCATTTTAAAATCAAATCTTTCATTAAATAAATTTATAAAATCTGAAATTGAAAATTATACTGAAACTTATTCAATGTTAGATAATGTTTGTATTAATAATATATTTTATATTAAAAATTTAAATGGAGAAGTTTATTATGCTAGATTTATTTTAAATGAAGAGACTAAAAAATATAAATTATCATTAATAAATACTTCATATAAAGAGATTAATAATGATCAATTAAATATAACAATGGATTCAAATACTTTAATAATATCAAATTTAAAACCAAATGGAAGATTACAATATTATATTCCTAATCAAAATGAAAGAATATTAAATTTTTGCCCATATGATAATATTTTTTGTATAAAATATTATTCATCAAATTTATATGATATATTAATTCAAAATTATGTAAGATATATAACATTATATGGTAATTTTGATTATGCTTCTGATTCTCTTGGTGATTATTTATTATCTTCACCCCAATTATTTGTCTTAAATATTAATCAAAAAAACATTGAAATAATTAAAAATAAATTATTAAATGAAAATGAACAAAAAAGTGATAGATATCTTTATTATTGGATTCTCTTAAAAGAAGCTTCAAATTCTATTTTCAATTCAAATAATTCAGATGTTAAAAAGTTATTTGATGACTCAATTATAAATTTAATGAAAAATTTTATTAAAGAATATCCAACTAATAATATTTTAAATAAAAGAAAAATTTTAAATGAATTTGCTGAAATTTCAATGAATACAAATATGATATTAATTTCAATTAATGAAATAAATGAACTTTTTAAAAATAAAAATATTTTATTTAAAGATAAAATATTCTTTTTAAATTTATTATCCAAACAATCTGATACTATTAAAAATATTGAATTCCATAAAATTGTATCATCTTTAGAAGTTGAATTAATTGATAATGGATTTGAAAATTATGAAAAACTTTATTTTGATTATACAAAATTATACAAAGAAATTTTTGATAATTTTTATTCATTTTTCAATAAGACTTTAATTTTAGATTACTTTGATATATTTTCAAATAACTTAATTTTGATTTGTAAAAAATTATCTTCCAATACAAAATTTTATTATTCACCATTTATTTCAAATAGTTTTAATTTCAAAACATTATATTTCATAATTCAATACTTAATATATAATCCAGAAATAAGAATAGTAGCAACAAAACTAATAACTCAATTTTACAAAATATTAGTCTTATTAGATAAGATTCAATTAACAGATAAAGAACAATTTTTAGATAAAGAAAATATATATGAAATTGAATCTGCTCATCCAATTTCAAAAGAAATTAATTTAGAGCCAGTAAAAATATTATTTAATAATAATACTGATTTATATATTAAACATAATTTTAAAAATTCAGTAAATCTTTCTAGAACATGGGAAATTATTGAAGGAACAACATCTGATAATCAAAAGAAATATATTAAATTAAAAAAGCAATTTGATTTATCTTTAAAGAATTTTACTAATCTTAATTTTGAATTTAATATTTCAAAAAATGAAAATGAAGAATTTGGAAGTAAATATCAAATTATTCCAATTAAAGATAAAATTAATTTTAATATAAATAAAAGAAATGATAATAAAGAATTAGTTGAATTTTTAGAATTAAGTTTGATAAATTATTTAATATTATCTTGTAAAAAAGAAGAAGAAAAAAAAGATAAAACTGAATTAGAATATGAAAAAATATATTCTTCAAAAATTTTAGAATATATTTCAATAAATGAAGATAAAGAAGTTAAATATATTAATTCAATTTTAACAAAAGAATTTTTAGATGAATTTGCAACAGAAAAGGAAAAAATTGAAAAAATTATAAGTAATACAAATAATAATTTAACTTCAACATCAAGAACATCATACCAACCATTAGATTTAAATAAAGAAATATATCAAAAAAGTTTTGTATTACTCAATAAAAATTTACAAATGAAAAATATGGTATTATCTAAATTAGGTGGTGATATTGTAAATCCTTTAATTCAAAGATTATATAATGTAATAATAAAATTTTATAATTTAAATAAAAAATTTGAGCAATTTTGTAAAGAATTAAAAAATGTTGGTGATGATATTAATAAAATAAGAAATTTAAATAATTTCAATTTATTTTATTCTATTTGGGCTGATTGTTCAAAAATAAGAACTGTATTTAATGAACAAAAAAATTTAATTTCAGAAGTAAATCAAAAAGATTTTGAAGAACAATTAAATAAATATATAAAAGATACAATTGGTAAAGCAGATTTTATTTATCAAATTATTGTTCCAGTAAACAGTGATCAAAGAAGTTATGATAGTATTATAGTTGAAAAATTGATTGAATTATTAAAAAATGAAAATTTTGGAATTGAAGGATTAAAAAAATATTCTAAATCACAAAATACAAAATGTTATAATAAATTTTATACTCTTTCTTTAATTAATTCTCTTTTATTTATTTGTTCAAAGGAGAAAAATATTAATTTAATTCTTTATAATTTAAATAAATTATTTAGAATTGGTGGTAAAATAGTTTCTTTTTCAGATGATTTATTAGGTGTTGATTATTTATTAAGTGATAATGTAAAAAATCAATTTCATATTCTTTTAGATATAATTGAAGATAAAATTTTAAATGAACAATTTAATACTTATTCTGTTATGACTAAAATTAATTTATATCAAAGTTTAATTTGGAAAATTAAAGGAAGAGATTTTTCAGTTTTATCAAAATTAAATGATTTATTTAAACCTCTTTTAAATAATAATGAAAAAATATCAATTTCAGAAAATAGATTTAATTATAATTATTTCAATAATCAAAAAGTCTTAGATAAATTATTTGAACTATTTCAAATTTTTTCTATTCAAGTTTTTCAAAAAGTAAAACCATTTTTAAAAAGAGATGCAGATAATGCTTTTAATTTAGATAGAAAACCATCTATTATTATTGAATATGATTATAAATTAATAATAGAATCATTAATTAATTTCCATCTCAATTTCCCAAAAACAAATTCGAATTTTAAAAAATTAATTTTATTAATTTATAAAAATTTAATCAATGAAAAAGATACTATTAATTTTTGTCTTCAAATGTCATATAAATTATTTGAACACTTATTTTCATTATTAATATTTGATAAAAGAAAAAAAGAAGAAAATTATTATATAAAATATATAGTTAGTAAATTAATTTATCAATGTATTAAAGTTTGTTTAGAGGAAAATAATGAAATGTGTTTAGAAAATGCATTAATCAATTTAGATAATGAAAATAAAGAAAAAATTACAGAAGATGTAAAAGAATATCTTTTTGATAAAATTTATTCTTTCTTACAAAAAGAAAATAGTTCCTCATTAAAAGAACAATATGCTCAAATTTTAATTTTAATAACAACATTTTTAGAAAAAAAAGATGAAAAATTAACGAAAATAGTAAAAGATAATTTTGATAACATATTACCATTTCTTCAAGTAAAATTCAATAAAATAAAAACAGGAATAAAAATTCAAATATCAAATGAAAATCAAACCAAAAATTACTTTAATGAAAATATATATTCAAAAAAAGAAAAAAAGGAAATAATATATGGAAGAATATTAGGTTTTACAGATAATGATTTAATATTAAAAAATGAAAAAACTTCAAATTTTAAAGAAAATGATTTTAATAATATTTTATATAATTCAAAAAATGGAAAATATGTTTATTATATTCCAGATGAAGCAATTGGAATAAAAGGTTCAAATTTAATATCAGCAATGGAAAAAAAAGATGTTATTATTTCAGAAAAAGATGATGATTTAGAACCAATAATGCAAACTTTCTTAAAAAAAAATCATGAAATTATAGTCAAAGCTGCTTTAGAAAAAGCATCATCAAAAGATATTAATCAAAAAAAATTATTTATTATTTTAAGATTATTAGAAAAATTTTTACCGTATATTAATGAAGAAGAATCAAGACAAATTTTACCTATTTTAAAACAAACTTTAGAAAAAGATACTTCAAAAAATGCGTTTACTTCTGAAGAATATTTATTAAATTCATTTATGAATATTTATGATAATGATTATGAAGAATTAGAAAAACAAAATAAAATTGAAGAAAATGAAAAAAATGAAATATATGAACTTTTACAATTTAAAATTATTGAAAATAAAATTGAAATTACATTCAGAGATAAATATATTTCAATATCTGGAACTTTAATTAATAAAGATAAAATTCCTGAATCTGAATTTGTAGCTTCAAATTTTTGTTTTGTTGATGAAAAAGAAAATTTTGTTATTAAAGAAAATTCATTTGTTTTAATTAATTGTTTAGAAAATAATGAAAAAATTAGAAAAATATTAAATGAAGGTAAAAATAAAATTAAATTATTAATTTGTTCATCATGTGAAATTGAGAGAGAAGAAATTGATTATCCAATGTTATTAATTAATAGAAAAATATTTAATTCTTTATATAATTTCTTAGTAAAAGGAGAAGAAGAGAAAGAAGGTTTATTTGAATCATTTTATAATAGTAATTTATTTATTACAAATGGACAAAAAGAAAATGAAATAGAAGAAGATATTAATATAGAAATTTTGTTTACTGAAAATAAAAAAAGTGATTATAACAATTTAGATAATGAAAATAATAATGAACAAATTGTAAAAAATAAAAAAAAGAAAAAAGATTTGATTAATTTATTAATAAATTCAGAAATTTTATTTTATGAATATTTAAATTATAAAATTTCAAAAAGAATTTTTATTTCATTAATTTCATATCATTATTTAAAAAATGAAGATTTAAAAATATTCAATGATTCCATTATATTAGATACTTTTAGATGTTTATGTGCTGAATATTATTTTAATGTTAATGAAGGAAATATTTCAAATAGAGATATTTCAAAAATTCTTTCAGAATTTTTGAAATCTCTTTCTAATAATGATGAAATTAGTCTAAAATTCCTTAAAGAATATATAAATTTTTTCACTAGTGTTTCAATTAATGATAAAATTGATTATAAAAAATATTTATCTCTTTTTTCCATCAACAACAAAAAAAATGAATATAAAATTTTATTTGATCCATATTCAATTTTCTTTAATTCAGTTTATGAAAATTATTTAACTTTATTTGTTAATAATGTAAATATGGTTCCAATAAAAGAAATTGTAGTTGATTCCCTAATTTATATTTTTAATTCTTTAAGTAAAATCGATGTTTTTATTATTAAAAACAATGAATATATTTCATATTTTCTGTATAAATTAATGAAATCTATGTATAATTCAATTATAAAAAATAAAAAAAATGCTGAAATTTATGTTGAATTTTTCAAAAAGAAAAACTTAAATAAATTCGTAACTTCAATAGTAGATAAATATATTCAATTAGAAGGATTTTTAGAAACAGAAAAAAAAAGACAAAATATTGAAAGTTATAGAACATATTTATGTCAATTTGTTTTTAAATACTTTGATATATGTTTTTATCTTTTATTTAATTATAATTACCAAGAACTAGCTAGATTTTGGATTAATGGTAATTCTCAAATTTATATTTTTTATCAAAATTATCAACTTTTAGCAACAAATAAAGAATATGATAAAGAAGATTTTAAGGAAGTATTATCACATATTGCATTTTCATCAAGAGCAATTGATTATATTAATTTAGAAAATGATAAAGTTAAATATTCAGAAATGAAAGAAATAAATATTAAAAATAATAAAATGTTAACATTAGAAAATGAAAATTTTGAAAAATTACCATTAAAATTTTCCTCAAATAAAAATTCAAAAAATGAAGATTGTAAAATTGCAATATTTACCCAATCCGAAATAGATAAAAACTATTATCTCCAAGATATAATAAATTATAGTTCAAATAGTGAATTAAAAACAACACGAAATTTCTATTATCAAAAATTCAAAGCAAAAAAATTAAATATAATATCATTAAAAAAAATAAAAACAGAATTATATGCATTTGGTAATAATTATAGTAATTGTTTAGGAATAAATGGAAGAATAGGAGCAGATTATAAAGAACCCCAAAAATGTATTGGAACACCAAAATATACATGGTCATTTAATTACGGTGCATTATTTACTTTAATTTTAGATGAAGAAAATAAAGAAATTTATTCAACAGGATGTGGAATTGGTGGAGGATTAAAAAGTTTAAGTATTAAGAAATTTTCAAATGAGAATAAAATTAATAATAGTGAATTTTTCAAAGACAAAAAAAATATAATAAAATTTGCAACTGGAAATTGTAATTCTTCTTTAATATTAACAAATGATAATAAATTATATGGAATAGGATATAATGAAGGTAAACTATTAGGAAGTGGAATAGATGATAAAACAAAAGTTCCTTTATTACTTCCTTTATTAACAGAAAAAGAAAAAATAATATCAATATCAATTGGATTTAAAAACTCATTTATAATAACAAATGAAGGTAAAGGTTATGTTTTAGGATCAAATCCAAATTTTATTATTAATCAAGGTATAGGAAATAAAAAAGATTGGATACAACTTCCTCTTCCAGAACATATGAAAAGATTTGTTCAATGTTCAATTGGTGAAAATTTCTTTTTATTTTTATTATCTGATATTCATAATAAAAATAGATTATATTCAATTGGTAATAATATACAAGGTCAATGTGGAGTTGGGAATGATATTGATAATGTAGTAAAAATTACTCCTTGTTCTGGAGTCAATCAATTTGAATTTAAAAAAATTTTTGCTAGAAATTCAAATTCTGCTGCAATTACAATTAATGGTAATTTATATGTTTTTGGGGAAAATACTTATTTTTGTTTTAATAATAATCAAAATAAAAAAAATATTGAATATCCTACTTTAGTTAAATTTGATAAAGATGTTATTTGTGATGAAGTTGCTTTGTGTTCTACTCATATTTTAATTATTGGTAGAGAAAAAGTTAATGATGTTTATGTTAAAAAATTATATTCTTGTGGTTCTAATAAACATTATGCTTTAGGTTATGATGTTGGAAAAGATAGTAAAAATGTTTTAAATGAAGTTGAATTTTTTTCTAATAAACCTGAATTAGTTCCTATTAAAGTTAAAGTTGGACAAGATAAATCTTTTGTTTTAACTGTTAATCAAAATGAAATTATAAATAATTTAAATAATCAAATTGATTTATGTGATAATGATGAAGTGATTAATTATTCTAATATTGAAGTTAAAGATACTGCTCAAATTTTATATTCATTTTATCATAGTAAAAAATCAATTGATTTTATTAATTTATTTAAATCAGTTACAAGAAATTCTCTTCAAAATTTCTTAGATGCAACAGAAGAAATAATAGTAAATGAAGAAAATAATAATAAAGATATTACATATGAATCATTAATAAAATTCTTAGAAGAAAATAATGAAATGAGAGATTTATGTTTAATATTCCTTGATAAAGAAAAGAAAATAAATAACGAAAAAGAAATAATGGGTATATTTACATTTATAAAAAAGAAATTAAACTTAATAAATTCTGATATTTTAAAATATTGTTCAGCAAATGAATTAAGTACACAAAAGCGATTTTTACAAAATGCAATAAGTGACAATTTAACATATTTAAACGCAGAAACTCGTATGAAAAAATTCCAAGAAAAACTAAATAAAATGCAACGTCATAAATATCGTTATTCAACAATACCAATAGATAGATTTAAAGCAAATAAATTTTACGAAAAAAAAACACCAGATATAAATTTTGAAGAGACAATATTTGGTCAAGTTTATCAAAAAACAAAACAAATGAAACCAGAGAATTATTTTATGGATAAAGGAGGAAGATTATTTACAGTAGCATTACAAGGAGAATTTGCATCTGATCAAGGTGGTCCTTATCATGAAGTAATATCATCATTATGTAAAGAATTAAGTGAAGAATCAGTTGATTTATTTATTAAAAGTCCTAATAATAGAAATGATACTGGTGCTTTAAGAGATAAATATATTATTAATCCTAATGCTACTTTTGAAAAACATAAAAATGTTTTTATATTTTTAGGAAGATTAATGGCTTCTGCTATTGCAACTGGAGAATTATTAGATTTAAATTTACATCCTATTGTCTGGAAAGCACTTTTAGGAAATGATATTAAATTTTTCGAATTTGAAAGTGTTGATGTTTTCTTTTATAAATTAATAAATGATTTTGAATCACTTTTATTAAAAAAAGATACTAAATTCTTTAATTTTGAAAGTTTATATGATTTAAATTTTACTATATTAAATTCAGCAGGAACTGAAGTTAATTTAATTAAAAATGGTAAAAATATAAAAGTTACATTTAAAGATTTAAAAAATTATATTGATTTAGCAAAAAAAGTAAGATTAGATGAATTTTCTCAACAAATAAAATATTTAAAAGAAGGATTTAATAGTGTAATTCCTCAAAGTGTATTTCAAGTATTAACATGGAGACAATTAGAAGAATTAGTATGTGGAAAACATAAATTAGATATTATTTTATTAAAGAAAAAAACTAAATATGAAGGTGGTTATAAAGAAAATGATGAAGTAATAAAATGGTTTTGGGAATGGCTTGAAAATTCAAGTGAAAATAATCAAATTTTATATTTGAAATTTGTTTGGGGGAGAACTAGACTTCCAAGAGATGATATTTGCTCTTATACTCATATTGTTAGTAAAATTAGAGCTTCTGGAGGAGCTTTTCCACATTCTGCTACTTGCTTTTTTACTTTAAAATTACCTGCTTATGGTAATAAAGAAGAACTTTTTAGAAAAATGGATTTTGCTGTTGAAAATTGTTATGAAATTGATGGAGATCATTAAATTTTTTTTTATTTTCATGTTTTAAAATTTTCAATATAGAATGGAGAGAAAAAAAATTTTTTTCAAATTTTTTTTTTTTTTTTTTGTTTTTAATTTTTTTTTTCGTATTCATATTATATTCTTCTTTTAAATTAAAGAATTGTTTTTTTCTTTTCAATTTTAATTATTATAATTATTATAAGTAATTTCTTTTTTAAAAAATAAAAAAATATATTAAACAATATATAATAAATCACTAATCTCATTTAAATAATAATCACTAATTCCACAATATTTATAAAAAAACATATAAAAAATTTTATTTCACAAACTCAATTATAATAAAAAGAAAATAATTATATAGAAAAAATATATTATTATTCTATATTACCCTATTAAAAGAGATAAATAAAATCCAAAACAATTTACTTAAAATTAGTAGAAAATATAATATTCAATTCAGTTATTCAATGAAATTGAACAAGTTATAAATGATATTTTTAAATTCATTTAAATATAAAGTAATAATCATTTGGAGAGAAAAATTATTTATGAATAAGATAAATATTCTAAATAATATTATTATAATGAAAAAAATTTACTTATATTTATAAAAAAATGGGTTCATAATTTAAATGCTATTATTAAAAGATAATTCAATATTATTCAAATAAAGTAAAAACCTTAATGAAGAAGTAAAGAAATTAAATCAATACATAAAAAATATTAGCAAAATATATCATTGAAAAAGATAATAAATATATAATAACTTTTAAAATAATCATTATATTTAATTGGACTTTTTAATTAAAATGAAATTTATCTTAAATCTAAAGTATTAATTAAAAAAATTGTAGAAAGAAAGCATAAAAATATAATATAAAATATTCAAACATGAAATATTTTCAAAAGTTAATCAACCAATATATGCAACACTTATTAAAAATAGAATAAATGCAAAAAATTAAAATATTAATCAATAATTAATATATTAAAATAAATTTAAAATTATTATTTTTTTAAATAAAATTGTACTAATTACTAATTTTTTATTGATTTGAAATAAAAATAAAATAATTTGAATTTAAGTTATTTTTTATTTAAATTAATAAATAATCAAATGAAAAAAAATTAATTATTGAAATTAAATAATTTAAATATAAATGAAAAAGACTGAAATAAAAACTTTATCATCATACAATACAAAAAATCAAAATACTCAAAATAAAAATAAATTTGTTCAAAATTTTCAAAATATATTTACCTCAGTGTATGATGATGAGTTTATTGCATATATAAACGAATTATCCCTTTCAATAAAATCATTTTATAAATCAGTGAATCCACATTTTGTAAAAATGAAAAATTTATTCAATACACCTGAATTTAAATTAAATAATGAAAATAATAATAATTTATCTTTTCAAGAAACATTTAATGATTTAGAAAATCAATTCACAAAATTTTATCAAACTGCAAAAATAATATTTAAAAAAATGAAAGTTTATCGTAATGAAAAAATAGAAAATGTAATTAATAATAATCAAAAAATTGAATCACCTAAAAAATTAAATGAAACATTTATTAATTCAAAAATAAATAATAGTGGAATTAATAATATAAATATATCAAATAATATAATTCATAATGATGGAATTAATGTAAATGGAAATAATTTTTCTATGATTATTAATAATACCGAAAATAATATAAATAATAATGTAAAAGTAAAATTTGATAAATTAAAAAATGAAAATTCACTTTTAAAAAAAAAAGTTGAAATGCTTGAAAAAAAAGGTAAAACAATATCACCAAATAAAATACCAAAACCAATAAAAATTGATAATTCAAATCAAAATCAAAATAAGTATTTAAGAAATACTCATAATCCAAAAGTTAATATAAGTAATAATACTATTGAAGATGAAAGAAATTATACAAATGTTTCTATAAATCAAAATCTAAGTTTTTATGATGAAAAGATAAAAAATTTTCAAAAAGAAAATGAAAAATATAAAAAAGATTTACATAAATTATCTTCTGAAATTAATAAATTTTTAATTAATTTTAAACAAATTAAAAATTTAGAAATTCCAGAAGGATTAAAAAGTAGTTTAGAAAAAGGAAAAAGTACATTAAGTCAATTAACTTCAAATATATTAAAAAAAAATTCTTTAAATGAAAATCTTTTAACAAATCAAAATTCTCTAACACAATCTAATAGTAATAATAATGATGAAGAATTAAAAAATATAAAAGAAACTCTTTCAAAATTAAAATTAGATAAAGAAAAAATTAAAAATGATAATATAGAATTAAGAAAAGAAATTGAAAAATTAAAAAATTCTCAAAATAATAATAATAGTCTTAATAATACTATAACAAAAGTAATAAATCAAAAACATAATAAGAAAGAAACAATAAATTCTAATAATAATAATAATTTTAGTGTTTTAAAAAGTCAAAATGAGGAATTAAAAAAGAAAAATGAAGAATTAAATTCAAAATTATCAAAAAAAGAAAATTTAATCCATAAAAATTCAGTTGAACATAGTAATAGAGTAAATCAATTAAATGAACAAATTAATCAATTAAAAACAAGAAATTCAGATTTAAAAAATGAATTAATTTCATTAAACGCAGTGTATTCTAAGACTTCAAAAGAATTATTGAAATCTCAAAGTAATAATAATTCTCTTAATAATAGTATAAATTATAATAATAAACAAACGGATAATCAAATTTCAAATTTGAATAAAAAGATAGTTGAATTAAATAATAAATTAAATGATGCAAATAGTTTGATTAGCCAATATGAAGATAAAATTAAAGAATTAAATATAAACGAAATAACAATAAGAACTAAATATGATGATGAAATTGATGAAATTAAAAAACAAAATGAAAAACTTATAAAAGAAATAGAAAATTTAAAAAAAGAAAATAATACATTAAAATTAGAAAAAGTAAGAAGTAATATAATAAATGATTTGGAAAATGAAAATGAAAAATTAAAAAAAGAAATTGTAGAGTGTGAAAAAAGAATAAGTGAAGAAAAAGATCAAAATAATATAACAGTAGATTCAAAAAATAAAGAAATTTCAATTTTAAAATTTCAAATTCAAAATTTGGTGAATCAAAATTTAAATTCTGATAAAGGTAAAATTAAAAAAGACAATGATTTAAATAATACTATAAAAGATAATAAAAAAAATGACATAATTGAATTGAATAAAAATAATAATGAGAAAATTATTTTATTAGAAAAAACAAATAATGAATTAAAGGACAATATTAGTGAGAAAGAAATTGAAATAAAATATTTAAAAAATCAAATGCAAAATAAAGATTTATCTAATTCAACTTTAATAAAATCAAATGAAATATTAATAAATGAACTAAATAAAAAAATTGATGAAGAAAGAAAAGAAAATCAACAATTAAAAAATAACTTGCAAAAAAATGAAAAAGAAATAAAAGAAAAGGATAATAATTTAAAAATATGTCAAAAAGAATTAGAAAATTTAAATGAAAAATTAATAAAAAGTATAAATGAATATTCAATAGTAAGTGATGAAATTAGTGAATTAAAAAATGATAAAATAATTTTGGAAGAAAAAATAAAATATTTAACAAATGAAAAAAATGAAAATTTAGATTTGTTGAAAAAAACGCAAGAAAACTTTGTTAAAAAAGAAGAAGAATATAAAAATAAAATTAATTCTTTAAATAAACAAATACAAATTAATGAAATTAATATTAATTCACTTAATGAAAAAATAAAGTTAAAAGATGATGAAATTGCAATATTTAATAAAAATCGAGGAATTTCAAATACTGAAAAAGAAAATTTAGTAATCGAAATTCAAAAATATAAAAATGAAATCTCAAAAATTAATCAATTAAAAAAAGAAGAATTAGATAAATTAAAACAAAATATAGGTACAATTCAAAAAGATTTAGATAATGAAAAAGAAAAAAATAAAAAATTTAATTTTGAAAAAAAAAATAATGACAATAAAATATCTTCTTTAACAAAATTATTAGATGAATCAAATAAAAAATTAAAAAATTCAAATATAGAATTTGAAAAAAATAAAGATAAAGAAAAAAAAAATTATGAAAATAAAATAAATGAATTAAACAAAGAAATTGAAAAAACTAAAAATATGTCAAATCAACAATTGAAAGATTTATCAATACAAAATGGAAAACTTGTTGAAGAATTAAAACAAAAAAATTTAAATGATAATGAAAATTATAAAAAACAAATTGAAAAACTTCAAAAAGAAATTTCTGAACTTAAAAAAAATAATAAAGAATTGTCATTAAATAATGAAAATAATAAAAAGAATAATGAATCAATTGACAAATTAAAAAAAGATTTTCAGAATATGAATAATAAAAATAAAGAAATCAATCAAAAATATGATGAATTACAAAAGAATTATAATAAATTAATAAAAGAAAAAGATGATATGAAAAAGAAATTAGAGGAAAAAATAAAAGAAATAAATAAAAAAAATGAAGAAGAAATAAAAAAATTTAAAGAAGAAAATATCAAAATTTTAAATAAAAATAATGAAATAATTAAAAATTTTGAAACATCTTCATCAACATCAAATGATTTAATTATCAAATTTAAAGGAATTATAGATGAAAATTCAAAAGAAATTAATACATTAAAAAAACAAATTGATTTATTAAACAAAGAAAAAGAAGTATTAAAATCTGAAAATTTAAATCAAAAGAATCATATAATCGAAATAAATGATAAATTAATTGAACTTGGAGATGCAAATAAAAAATATGAAAAAGAAATTAATAAATTAAATAATGATGTTGATTATATTCAGAAAGATAATGTTAATTTAACATCTGAATTAGATACAAAAACCAAAGAACTCATGAAAAACAATAATGAAATAATAAAATATAAAGATGATATAAATAAATTAACAAAAGAAATTGAAGATAATAAAAACAAAATAAAAACTTTAATAAAAACCAATGAAGAATCAATAAAAAAAAATGAAGGGGATACAAATAGTCTTAAAATTAATTATGAAACTATAAAAAAAGAAAATTTAAATATTAAAAAAGAAATAGAGAATATAAATAAAGAATATGAAAATATAAAAAAAGACAAATTAAATATTGAGAAACAAAAAGAAGAACTAAATAAAAATTATGAAACAATTAAAAATGATAAAAACAAATTGCAAAATGAAATTGATGAAATAAAAATAAAATTAAATGAATATATAAAAAATAGCAAAGAACAAGAAAAAGAATTTCAAAACAAAAATGAAGAAATTAATGTAATGAAAACTAATTTTATTTCACTTCAGAATAAATACGATGAATTAATTAAAGAAAAACTAAATATTGAAAATGATAATAAAAATTTAATTAAAGAAATCAATACTCTAAATGAAAATCTAAAATTAGAAAATAATAACAAAAATTATTTAGAAAAGACATTAAAGGATAAAGAAAAAGAAATAGAAAAACAAAATCAACAATTATTAAATGAAATAAAAATAAATTCAAATGAATATGAAAAAAAGATAATGGATTTAAATAAAGAAATAAATGAAAAAAAAGATGAAATAAACACTTATTTAAAGGAATTAGAAACAAATATTGAAATAATTACAAAAAATAAAGATGAAATAAATAATTTAAAAGAAACAATAAATCAATTAAAGAATGAAAATGAAGATATAATAAATAAAAATCAAGATAATGACGATAATATAATTACAATAAAAAAAGAATTAGATAATTTAAAACAGAATAATTCGAAATTAATAGAATTAAATAAAAAACAAGAAAAAGAAATTGAAGATTTAAACAAAGAAAATAATCAATTAGACGCAGAACAAATAAAAGTAAAAAATGAATTAATTTCAATAACAGAAAAATATAATAAATTAGAAAAAGAATATGATGACATAAATAATCAATATGAAGAATTAGATAAAAATTATGAAGAATTACAAACAAAAACTGATGAAGAAATAAATAAATTAAATCAAGAACTAACAAAATTAAAATCATCAAAAAAAGAAAAAGCGGAAAACGAAGAATTAGAAATTGAAAAATTAATAAAAGAAAAAGAAGATATATTATCTTTAAAAAACAAAGTTCAATCAAAAAATACTGATTTAAAAAATAGAATTCATGAATTAAATGAGGATTTGAGGAATAAAGAAGAAGAAATAGAAGATTTAAATAATAAATTAGATGAAGATGAAAAATTATTAGACCAATATGAATTAGATATTAATGAATTAAAAGAAAAAAATACAAAATTAACAAACCAATTAAAACACTTTGAAGAAAATGATAAAAATGATGAATTAAACAATTCTCGTTTAACAAAAAAAATTCAAAGATTAAATGCAAAAATAGAAGATTATCAAATAAAATTAAATGAAGCAGATGAACAATTAAAAATATCACATTCAGAATTACACAAATTAAGAAAAAAAAGTTTACAAAATACATTAAATACACCAACAAAAACAAATAATGAAGAAATAAAATTAAATCCAGAAAATTATGAAATGGTAAAATGTGTTCATTATAATAAGAAATTTAAATGGATTTTATTCAAATTAAAAAAAGATGAAATTGACTTAACAAATAATAATAATTTAGATTATGATAATTTTATTTGGAAACCATTATTAACTAGAAGACAATATGAAGAATTTGGCCCAATTCCAAATAGTAATTCTTATGAATTACAAAAACAAATTGATAATTTACAATCATGTCAAACTGAATTAATTGATAAATTATCAAAGAAAGAAAATGATTATAATAGATTAAATTTAAATTTTGCTAAATTATTCAATAGAAAAAAAAGTGGAGAAAATAATCAAGATAGATTACTTGAAACAATTGATAAATTAAAAAAAGAAAATAAAACTTTACAAACTACAGTTCAAAATATTAAAAATACTGAAAATAATATAATTGGTATATCATTTATTGAAGATGATTTAACTAATTCTCAATTTATTGATGATTATAATTTTGAAGATGTATTAAATAATTTAGATAAAGCTGGAATATTTACTTATGGTAGTAAAAATACAGGAATAAAATTAACTCCTCAATTAAGAAGTACAATTGAAAGTTTATTTGGACAAATTTATGTTTCTCAAAATGTTAAAATGACTTTAGCTTCTATTTTTAAACAAATTGGTTTTTCTGATGAAGATATTTATCAATTATTAGGAAAAAATAGAGGTGTTATTAATATTCCTCTTAATAATAGTCAACAAATATAATAAAATAAATTTTTTTAGAATTCATTCTGTTATTTTTTAGTGTGAGGTTCTTATATTTATAATTATTAAACAATTAAATGAGAATTTTAATTTTATGAGCCATATATAAGTTAAAAATATAATTATTATATATAATGAATAAATAATAAAATTAATTAATTTATTTTAAAAAATTTAATTTTATTTTTAATAAAGATATTTTTAATTGATTGTTTTTTATATGATAACAAAATTTTTATTTTCTAAAATCTATATTTAATTTTTTTTATTTATTTGGGATTGAAAAAATAAATTTATAAAATTTATTAAATGATATATTAAGTAACTATTAAATCAAAAAAAATTGAAAAATTAAAGTTGTAATTAAATATAATTAAAATTAGCATTAGTAAATGTCTTATTTTTACAACAATAAAAAAATAACAAAAAATAATGTTTATACATCAACTTTTATATTTAATAGTCCTTTAAATATTTTATGGGAAATTATAAAAGACCCAACATTAATTCAGGTTTTTAATAGAGTAAAAAATCCTTTAAATAATATTATTAATATTTCACAAAGTTTACAACTTTCATATGAAATTGGAATTAGTTTTAATAATTTTTTTGACCTCTCATCTCAGTTTTTATATAAGATTCATTATATTATTGAAACTGATTATTATTGTGAAATCATTTGGGATTGTACTTTAATTAATAATACTTTTAATTTACCATCAATTAGAAGTATATTTAGACTATTTTATAATAATAATAAAACGGCATTTATAAGTGAATATTATTTTCCAAAATATTATAATAAAAGATTTTTTTTAGAAGAAGAAAAAAAAAGACAAAAATATTATAATTCAATTGAAAAAGTAATAAAAAATGATGAATATTTAAAAAATTTTATTTTATCAATTACTATAAAAGGTGATTTTTATAAAGCTTATCGATTATTATATGATATTAAATTAATGACAAGTTTATATTCTGATATATTAAAATACAATAGTAATTTATTTGAAAAAAATAATGAATTAATAATAAAAATTAAAAATAAAAAATTTTATAATGGTAAAGATGTAATAGTAAAATATAAAGTAGGAGAATTAATAAAAAATGAAAATATTCCAAAAATATTATTTGAATTATTTATGAATTCAATGAATAGTAAAGGAAAAATTATAGTTTGTGTTGAAAAAAATAAATTAAATTCATTCAATTTATTTATTTTTGTTAATTTTTTTCAAATTTCAAATCCAATAGAAAATTATTTTTGGAAATCAATGACCAAAAAATTTTTATTAAAAATAAGGGAAATTTTTAAAAAAGTTTTAAATTAAGAATAAATGTATAAAATTAAGATTGTAACATATTATAATATTTTGAAGAAAATAAATTTAATTTAATTACTATAACTGTGAAATTAATTAATATTCTTATAATTATCAGAAATATTTTTTTTAAGTTTTTTTCTTTCACCTAAATCAACTTTTATCTCAATAACTTTCTCTTGTTTTTCATGAGACAAAAATTTATTATCAATAAAATAAAGTGGAATTAAAGGAATTAAAACTAATAAATTATGATACCAAATCATATTAGTAAAATTTTTAAAATTATATTGAGTAATATTAAAAATAAGATTCATAAAAGAACCAAATAAAATTGAAAGTGCTCTTCCTAAATTGGCAGAACTTGAAAAAATACTATAAACACTTCCTTCATAATTTTTAGGAGAAATTACAAAAGCAAGTCCCATTAAAGGCATAATTCCTAATTGCTTTAAAGAAACATAAATTGCAATTCCACCAAAAATAAAAGGCCTTTTTAAATAATCATTTTTTATACATAAATAATAAGTTGTTGAACCTAAAAATGAAAAAATAATACTTAATGTTATTAATTTTTTAGTTTGTAAATTTTTAAAGTAATTTTTATATGAAAATGATATTATTACTATTAAAAACATTATTATTAAGGTCATTTGGCCAAAATCTTTTTTTGTATATTTTTTAGAATCTAAATAATAAAATGCACTATCAAAAAATGAAGGAGTTGAAGCAAAAAATAATAAATAAAAAAGAGGTATAAGAACCTTTTTTTGTAAAATAAAAATTAATAAATTATAAAATGATACTTTTTTATTATCTATATTTTCTATATCATTATCAATATTATTAGTATTTTTAATATTTGTATTTTCATTATTATTTCCTATTGTATTATTTTCATTTTGAGGTAAAGAATCATAATTATGTTTAACTTTCACTTTTTTATATATTTCATTATTATTTTTTTTATCTTCATCAAATGTTTCAATGTAAATAACACCACCAATTATATTAAAACTAGAAAGAATTGCAGCAAAAATAAAAATAGTATTAATTTTAAAATATTGAATTACAATTCCTCTTAAAAAAGCAGAAATAAACATTCCAATATTTTTAACAATAATATAAGCACCATATTTATTAATTTTCTTTTTAGAATAATTACTTAATTGAATGACAATAGAATCAGTTAATATAATACAAAAACTAACACAACAATTAGAAATAAATAATAAAAAAGTAGCAAAAATTAAAGAAAAAGATGAATATTTCATAATTAACCAACAAAAAGTTTGTAAAAAACCACAAATTATAATATAATATTTTCTTCTATAACCACATAAAGGAAAAAAATCAGATAATAAACCAAAAAAAGGTTGAATAATTGAAGGAATATTTAATATTGAATTTATTATTGATGATTGAGTTGGACTTGCTTTTAAATTATCTTTTAAAAAATATGATATTGCTAAAGTTGAAAATGTACTTAATCCAACTGTTAATGCTAATATTATATATGCTAATTTATTTTGAAATAATTTTTTGGGTTTTATTGTTTTTTTTTCTATGTCATTTTCATTTTTTTCTTTGTTTGAATTTAGAGAATTTTCATTTTCAATTTCGTTTATATTTAACTCATCTGATTGGTTTTCTTTTTCATTTGATTCATTTTCATCTGTTGTATTTTGAATGTCTGTTGTTAAGTCTGGCTCTGGATTTTCTTTTATATCTGTTAAATCAAGTTCTTCTAATTTAAATTTTTTCATTTGTTTTAATTTTTTTTTTCTTGATTTAAATAAAAAATATTTATTCAATTATTAGTATATTCTTTTTTTTCTATTATTTTTTTTTTATAAAAAAATATTTTTTATTAATTCCGAGCTTTTATTTAGTTTTTTTAAATTTAAATAATTAAATTAAGGCTATTAATAAATTATTTTTATATAAGAAATATTATTTAAATATAGTATAACTTTTTTCTTTTTTATATAGTATTGTTTTATTTTTTTTAATATAATTGATAATAAATATTTTTTTTATTTTTTTATATAATTGAAAAATATAATTTACAATATGAAAAAAGTAAATATTAAAAATTATGATGAGCATAAAAAAAATTTAGAAAAAATGATTTCTGAACAAAAAGAACAAATTATAATGTTGGAAAATGAATATAATGAAAGAATAAAACCAAATATAAAACATGATAATTTTTCACAAAAAATAAATAATGATTTAGCATTTTATCAAAAGCAAAATATTCAATATGGAGATGAATTAAATTCGATTAAAAATGAAAATAATAATTTAAAAAAATTATTAGATGAAAAAGAAAAACTAATTTCAAAATTCCAAAAAGTAGTAGAAGAGGCAAAAATAAAAATGGAAATCTTATTATTTGAAAATAAAAAAATAATGAAAGAAAATGAAAAATTAAAAGAAGAAATTATTAAATATAAAACTGTGAAAAAACATCAAGAAAAAAATAATATTTTAAATGAAGTAAATAATTTAAAAAATGAATTATCTCAAATGGAAAGATATTTAATACCAAGAATCAATGATACTAATTCAAAAATTCAATATTTAAAAAAAAATAAACAAGATTTGGAAGGGAATTTAAAACAATCAATATCAACAAGAATATTAGATAATATAAATAATCAATTAAATGAAAATAATAATACTGATAAAATTCTAAGCAAACATAATAGTGAAAACAATTTAAATGATAATAAAAAAATTAATGAAAGTAATATAAGTAATAAACTTATTAATGAAAATAATTTAAATGAAATTAATATTAATGATAAAAGTTTAAATCAACTTAATAATTATAATCAAAATTTAAATGATATGAATGTTAATATTAATAATGAAAATTTAAATAATATTAATAATAAGAAAAATAATATAAATAATGAAAATATCATTAATGATATTTCAATTAATAAAAATGATAGTTATCAAAATT